>JBCFXI010001545.1:0-48830 GCA_038496175.1 Ampulex compressa | reverse complement strand
TTTAACTTAAAATCTCGATAAATAAATCGGGAAGACGCGAAACCGCGACGTAATTTCGACGGTCGCGGATAGTCCGTAATATAATTCTGGTGACAGCGGCGCGATAGTCCGTGACACCCGAAACAACACCCTGGTGGCCTCCAACACCCGTACAGTCCCGACTTGGCTCCGTGCGACTTTTTTTTGTTTCCCCGACTGAAGAGAGAGCTAAAAGGAAAGCATTGAAAGTCCGTGGAAAACATCCAAAAGCATGTTACAACGTTCCTAAGAGATATTCCCGTCGAGGAATTTCGGGGTGCCTTCCAGGCATGGCAGGCACGTCTCCGCAAGGGTATCGATGCTGGGGGAGAGTATTTTGAAGAATTCTAAGCATTTGTGCCGGTACGATCGATAAATATATTTCTCCGAGAAAATACGCATTACATTCATAATGGACCATGTTTAGACACCTAAAAAAGGCATGATTTTCAGACATTTTTTTTAGGGAAGATGGACGAGTATTAAATTATTTTGAAGTTTGGTGTTATACATACCTTAAACTAATAAAATATATTTTTTTTATTGCATGATAAAATAAAATGGCCGACATATCACCACATATTTCTGACAGATCCGCACGCGGAGTGCAAATTGGCGTGAGTTTTCCACTCCGTTGTATTTGTCTAAATCAAACCGTTTAAAAATATTTTTATTACTAATATCCGTAGTGTGGGAACGGGAAAATAGTCCGGCGTGAAAATACATAAATATTCCGTAGATTATAAGAGCGTGGACTGACTGAAGAGTGTTTAGGCTATAAGGCGACGACGCAAGAGCAGGATAGACAGTGCACGGTTTAGTTTTAAGTGACGCGTGGTTTAAAAGAATGCATGTAACCCAGAGCGTGAGAACATCTATGAACGAGAGGGGGTGCGTGCAGGAATGCTAAGGAGAAAGGGCATAATTTAGAAGAGGGAGAATCTTAGGATAGAATATATAGAGGCAGTCGAGAAAGAAGAGTCGAGAGAGGACAGTCGAGAGAGAGCAGTCGGTAATGAAGAGTTAGAGGGAACAGTAGGGCAAAGAGTAAAGAATAAAGAGTTACAGAGTTAAAGGGTAAAGAGTTAAAGAGTAAAGGGTTATAAAGTAAAGAGTTAGAGTATAGAGAAACATATATTGTGTAAACTGTATCTCAGTAATAATAATAAAATATCCATCTGTATCGACACAAGTCGCTGGCGAAAAAATACTTGAACCTAACCATCCATAATAAAATCTTAAATCAATCCCCCACAGTAGTTTCTACATGATTCTAAAAAAATGAAAAAAAGTTGAAAATTGGAAGAGATACGCACCTTTGAACAGAGAAATTCGCGTTTCAACATCATTTTTTCACTTTTTTCTTATGAAAAAGTACTTTTTTTCATGATTTTTCAAAAGAAATAGATTTACGTAAAAGGAAATAATGTTATGCAGTTATAGTTAAAGTTTTATTCAAATCCGTTGAATAGCTTTCAAGTGAGACTTCACGTCAATTTCACAAATATAATATTGAGTAAAACTAGTTTAAAGATTTGAGAAGTGAAAAGTGCATGATATTTATGTCATACCGACTAATCATCGATTCTAGAACCATACAATATGCCTTCAGCTTCCTCGCACAACTCATTTTGCTCGATTTGTAGCTCTCTGTGTAGTTTACGAGCCTCCTTGGTGGATAAAGCACTGAACCGTCTTTGTCGAATCAAGCGGTGCCTGTTTATTATATCAGCGTACTTCTTGCACTGACTTCCAATAATTATTTGGAACTCCTGCATACTTTGTGAAATGGAAATATACATACTTCATTGAACAGTTTAACAAAAAACATACGATGCCATTTCGACTGTTTTTAACCCAGAATTGAGGTGTTTCGGAGCTAAGGGCTCGACAGTAGAATTCAAATTTCCATTCACGTTCTGTATATGCTCGCTTAAGCATCTCTGCAGTAATTAATTCTTTGACAAATCTTCATCAATTAGAAGAATATGTTTCTGCACTGTTAAATTAAATGGTGGAGGGTACGAAAACAAGTCCATATTTCCTGCAGTAGCTCTACATTTCTATCACTTGCACCAGCTGTCTTCCTTCTCCGGGCAGTATTCATGCTGTGGATTTTTCATTGTAGAGCGTAAATGGTAATAAGAAGCCATAATGTTGTTCTTCGTGTCTTCAACATTCTCCACATTTCCACAAATAGCTAAGTCGTACTAAGTAGTTAGTTTTTGTATCAAAGTATTCGTCAATCTGTCCTTTCCACCGATCTTATGCGCTTTCTTTATATTTCGAAGCGGAGTCCTCATTCTCTTCTCGACGTGGCCCATATACTCAGTTTTTACGTCTGGGAATTCTACACCATTCTTTTATCTTATCTTCAAGCATTATAAAAGAGGTGACACAATAATAGAATTTAAGGAATTCTGTCGCAAGCGCGAGTCTGTATCTGCTACGCGCTCTGCGGCCCCAACGTCGCTCGACAGATACGTCACTCTCGGCAGCTGTAACTTCCGCAATTTTTCGAAATTTATTTTAAAACTTTGGGGTTGTATTCTTGGATAGCTGCATTAACATTTTGTGTTAAAAAAAAAATAAATTTTTTCAACCGTCTATATGTATTTCCCCCTTTAAGAAATCCATCAACACAGCCATCCAAAAAAATGTTTCAAGTATCTTACAATTTATATATAAATTCTGCCTTCCATACATGCACAACAAAATACAAATCCAGATTATTTGAAACACAGTCGTCAATGAATGAGAGACCAAATAAATGCATAATAATATCTCAGTTTTGAACATCACACGTAAATCCGTAAACCACTCCCTTAGATTTTGAGTTACACACGTACCTCATTTGCAATGACGAAATGATGGTGCTGTTGAATCATAAATTAACAATATCCTTTCTTAACAATAACGGTAACACTACTATTATTTTGACCAAACGTAAATACATATCCAACATAGAGTTTGCCATCGCTAACTAGCTTATTGATGAGTGAACAGATCACCTTTTAATAGTATGGTTGCCACCCAAAAGTTCTGATTACAGAGATGGGTCAATTTAGAATCCGGCATCCACGAGACGACCTGTGAGCACGGATGCCGGATATATCCGACATTCATATGATGTGTATACAAATGCCATCTGTAATGGATGATAAATTCTTTCTTTTTCCGTCATTAAATATACCAAAAGGAAAAAACCGAAGCCGAAGATGTGTAGTTCGTAGTAAAAATGATAAAAGATTCAAATCACAATATGAGTGTAAACATTGTAATGTTAGCTTATGCATAGATCCTTGTTTTCTAATATATTTGTTCAAGAAATATTCCCAATTTCTCTGGTGCCTCTCAGCACTACCAGATACCAGCACGCCGTAATTTTCATAACGTCTATTACGCCCGCAAGGACTGTGAATCATCTTCCGGTTAGCAACGGGTTTTTCAGGACACATTTTCGAACAGTAGCCATTACAATCTCACTAAGCATAGATGCTTAGCAGTATTCTCAGTAAATTGCATTGGTTCTCCTTGTACCTCCTAGTGTCAGGGTTTGAAGAATTTACTCCTCCTTAGCACGGTCTGAGCACTTACTCTTTTGTCATTTTATTTAATAGAGTATAAAGTGTGGAATCATAAACTTTTATTGTTTTCACCAGCACGAAGAATTGACGATACCTCGAGTACAACTCATTGTACATTTTTCTCATTGCCCATATCAGTATTTCACCGCATTTGTGTTCTTCTTGTGTCAGTTCAGTGTAAAGCTCCTTTCTGAATAAATGCACGCACAAAGTGTTGGAAGTTTTCACGACGTATAGACTTTTTATTATACGACCCTTCCACATTCCACTGTAGACTTTCTCATTTTGCCTTCTTACTTTAGCTAGAGAATTCCAACACTTATTTCTCAAAGACCATTCCTTACAACATTGGTCTCTTTTCCCGAATTCTCAAACAATATTATAGAAAATTATATTATTTGTCTCTACATATTAATACATTAACTAATTTGCGTTATATTATTAATTGTATTAAACATTTAATCTTAAACTTTTGTAAATATATAAATACCTAAACATATCTACACTGTAATTGGTCTAATATTTTTAGAATAACTAATATAATTTCGTATGTCTTTTGATATTAAAAATGTAATCTATATTTGTTATATTAGAGAAAAGATTGTTTTATTAGACGCAATTGTTTTTTAAAACTTAGAAAAATATATATACAAAAACCGCGAGCAGTATGTACATTTCTGGAGCGTGCCGCAGCGTTCAGTGACGGCACTTCGACGGATTGGACTGCCGAAGCAAAAAGATTAATATCTATATATATCTTATTCCCAAACAGCCACATCAATGACCTCGTTAATAAGGCTAAGAATTTAAGAATCTCTGAGGACCATGTAATTATTTCTTTGGAAGTATTTCTTTTCGTCTCTTCACATACATTCTGTCTGATTCAGCGTTGATAAGTTTTAATGTATGCTGGTTCCATATTTCCCGTATCACAAATAGTCCATAGTACAAATTTAAAAAGACGATTCAACTTATTCTAAACTCCATATATTTCTGATTCAACAGTATTAGTCATAAACAAACTCTCGGTTCACCCATAGGATTACCGACTTCACCCATTCTGGCAGACATTGTTACGCAGGACCTTAATCGCTTTGCCAATAGATTGGCTTTGTGTTATTTGTTGGGTAAAGGGCTTAATCATGTTGGTGATGTGGCTGCATAGCATTTGTGGTACTGCGCGCCTTTTGCTCTCAGGGCCTGGTCCTGTTCTGCAGATTGGCTTATGTGTTGCGAAAAAATGTGCTGCGCTGTAGTTGCCCTTGCCATTACTGCGCTGTTCTTTTGCCGGAATCGGCGCGTAACGGTATCAGCGCTTGACGAAATTGGCGCCTCGCGCACGTGACGCAAATATCAGACCGCCACACGGCTTATAAATGAGTGTCCTACTATAAATATGTTGATGATATATGTAGACCAAAATTCCAGTTACAGCACACTCTAACCACTTTTAACAAAAATAATGGTTTGAACCGGTTCTTAGATATCCTCTTAATACAGATGAACAATAAGATCATAATTAACTTATAAAAAAAAACCTACTTCCTCAGGTAGATAATTTTTTGTTCAATAATCCACACCAAGAAAAAATAGGTGTTGTTTAAGGACTTATAAACAATCATTTTCCTCTTACATCATTCCTTCCATGATAATAATATCGAATTAATGAGAATATAATGGTCATTAACTATTCTTTACAGTTCGTAGATAAAGTGAAAGACATAAGAATATCGTTCTGTCTTGTTAGACGCAATCACACAACTGCTTTTTAACCCTTTTGTTACGTAATTCACTTTGCCGCAGTAATGCCCTTGAACGAGATCGCAAGCCGAATGATGTGCACAGTGCACGTCGGTACTCTTCAGTGTTTACACTTACGCTGACTATAAGCGGCGCTCGTATACACACTGAATCATTAATTTGTTCCGTGACCGTTGAAAGGGAACAAGGAGAACCTGGAATACGATCGTGAAGGTGCCACGCGGTAAGCACCGGTCTGCCTTGATTTATCGACTCTACGATAGATATGCACGTGATTTACAAAATGCGCTAAATTTATAATTATTGTTGTGTAATTAATTTTGTGTAATAAATATTGATATATTTAGTTGCATTATTCATAGAAGACATTGACATCATCAGTATAAGAAAACGGAAAAGAGGGATTCTAGCTTTAAAGATTGAAAAAAGGTCGTTCAAGAAGAAACTTGCTTGAAAATCTGAATTTTTTTCTACAAGGATTTTGTAATATTAATTGATCGACCGATTATTTCAACGTAAAATAAATTGTGGTTCTGACGAAAACCATTCCAGAACTTTGAAAAGAACCGTTGCACAACTCTGAAAAAAATGCATTATAGTTCTAAAAAAAGGCGATTAACCCTTTGCGCTCGAGCGGTGCCTCTCGGCACCACTGGATGCGATGCAACAACTCGAGCGGCGCCTCTCGGGCACCACTCGGATCGATACCGTAAATTGAGCGATAACGGTCTTTATTTAGGTTTGGCCTAACAAATATCGCTTCACGAGTCTACTCCTGGTCTTTTGTGTGCAATCTTATGAAGACATTTTAGAATGGCTAAAGATGTCTTATCTCAAAAACGCTTGCGACTAGGTGTCGGACTTTGCCTTCGACTTTAGTTCGAGCTCAACTTTCTTGGCAATTAAAATATTTCTCTCAAAGTTACCGAGCTCCATAAGCATGGAACACGACGAAGAAATTACTTCTAATGAAGATGAGTTCACTTTTTTGTCAATAACAACCGAAATTATATCTATACATAGACAGCTTCAAAACAAAGACGGAAATGATGAGGAAAGGCTATCAATTTATATATTCTTTATAAATCAACAAAGAAGCAGATAAACAAACGGCCGCTTAGTCTTATGCAATACTTGAAAACTGTGGTTGATCAATTGAGAGGAGATTTCCGGCAAAATAGACCTAGTATAGCTTCTACTTTTCGGAGCAGTTCTGAAGACACCCGACTAAATGGGAAGCGTTATGATGTTCTATTGGTCAAATTGGTATTGCAAGGTTTGTTCCCAACGAATCAAGCCTAGCAAAAGGCAACAAACTGTGTACTACCGTGACATTTGCGCGGACAAGTCAAGACTGCATCTTGGAAATTGTTTTATAAAATACCATACGAATAAAAAAATATAGAACGTAATGTTTAACAAATATCCTTCTTTGAACTATGGAGATATGTATAGTGTTAAAATATACAATTTTAAAATGCTTTATTGTAACTGAAATCGTTTTAAGTTAACTGTAAAGAACACATGAAATAAGCATGAGCGGTTAACTGCTCTAGAATTGCTGGTTTGCCTAAGCGAAAAGGGCCTCGAGTGCAAAGGATTAATATTCGGTCCACCATCCATGTCGGGCAACTACTTGATTTAATCTTCCCTCAATTGCTTCGGGTCAATGTATGAAAAATTCGCAATACAATGTTGCACACTTTCAATAAAAACTTTGCACGGATAAAAGCTGTTTTGTTTTTGAACAATTAGCGAAGAAATTAATGTTAGAAAGACATACGAAACAACTCAGATGCAAAAGTTTTTTCTTGAAGGATATTTTTCCAATTTTTAATGCTGACACAGTCCTATTCCATTTCCTTATACTGACAATAACGTATATTAGATTTCGTAATATTATAGTTGCCTATTTCTATAAGCAATAAAACTAGATATATTAATACTGATCCTTCCGACAATGATTATAAGTTTAGCGCTCTTTGTAAATCGCGCGCATATCGATCGCAAAGTCCATAAATCAGGGCCAGCCAGTCCCTACCGCCTGACACCTCTAGCGTCGTATTCCATTTTATCCTTGCTCCTCTTTAGGAGTCACAGAACAAATTAGTGATTCGGTTTGTACACAGGTCGCCGTGTGAATGTCGACTAAAGTCGGCTCTCATAAGAAAAAGATTAACTGTCGTGATGTAACTAACAATAATTTGTCGCTTAGTAACGTTGTTGGTGTTACCGTTTATTACGAAACTATCCTTTAAGATTAATAATGTTCTCAGATACTTTGAATACTTGGTTGTTTACAAATACACACTAATCTCAAGCATATAATTAAGAACGAAAAAGTCACACCTCTGCGAATAGATTTAAGCCACATTAATGTATTGTATCACCTGAAAGGACCGTATTGATCCGTATTGATCAAACTAAAAGACGCCTAAAAATTAATATGAGAGAGTGTACGGCTAATATCAAGCACGATCACCAATCAGAGTTAACTGACCACTCAGAAGTGTTTCAACATAGCTTTGATTGGAAAGGTATTCTGATCTTAAATTTTGAACCTAATTTGTTTAAAAAATTGCTGTCCAAAATGATCCACATTAAACTAAAGAAACACTTCATGAATCTTTAAACAAATACTCTGAAACTAAACACAGTGTATTTTAACGTACTGGAGTCCATTGGTTACAGATTGCTAAGCTATACTTTAATAAAATGGATGTGACAAGCTGTACAGGTGTGAGTGGAATGTGATGCGAGATAATTAGGGAATTGATGTTGGAAAGACTATCGCTGTCAAAAGAGTCGTGAGGCATTAGAGTTCGTGCGCATTGATAGGGGATTATACGTTATTTTTTTATTCCTTATGTTTTCGTATGTAGCCCCTCCGTATGTTTTTATCTGCGATTTACAGTATATGCAACGTCATCTTCAGTTGCGGGGATTGCAATACTGACTACTTATTACTGTTTTAATTTTAATCTTAGTTTCATTTACTATAGTTCTTGAGTTCAAACCATGTTTAAAACAACTGGATTGCTGTACAAGCACCACTCACAACCAAAGCACCGATCATGAACCAGCCGGAGGATTGATTCGAGGTTCTTCTTTTCTAAATATTATATATAATTTGGACTGTTATCTTTGAATCCTTGCAATTTATTTTATTAGGATTATTAGTCGGTATCAAAATACTTCCTTCTCTGCATCTAATTGCTTATTTCTCACTATCTCGCTTATTTTATATCTTTCATTACTAGTTTGTGATTTTTGAGGTTAAGTATGGTGAATCGATTATTATCGATAGCTTCTACATTTGTCGTACCTTTTACAATGCCATGTTCTTATACTGTCTAGATGAACTAGCTTCGTTAAACGTTATTGTATATTTTTAGATTAATTCTTTTTTTCGACCTCACTAGACCACACCTTTTGGCACGTTACATGCATGTGAGTGCTTCTTCTGTTTTCTTTTCTACACTCTTTAACCTCCTTTAATGTTTCTCTAGATAATTAGTCTAATCACTAATAATTTATTATAATTTTATCATCAATTCGTATATGGACCGTTTATTTTGAACATGATGTAACTCCATTTTCTCTTGTGTCAAGAAAATTAAAGGTTAGCATATCTGTTAATTAAAAAATATGGGTTAATATTATCGAGTGTGGTAATATGTGTACTAATTTATCAATATGTAATTTCATTACATAAACTTGTTGTAAGCGAATTTAACTAAAATGATGTATATTTACGGGCTACAAATGGACTTACATCACTTTAACTCAAAATTAGTCAATTGTAAAAATCGTTTAACTTTAATTTTGAAAAATCAAATATCACTTAAAATATATCTTATATTAATCCAATTTTATTAACGAACAATAACAAGATATAAAATAGTAGTAGTATTTTTAATTTTAAACTTTAATTATATTGTTAAAATTAACATAAGATATTCGTAGTGTTTACTCTTGCTCTTCGTGTGGGAGTGTTTTAAAATATTCCTGATGTACAGGGTAATATATAGGGCAATAACTGCTCCATATCCTTATATTTTTCGAAAGTAATAGGCCTGGCATAGTGATACAAAAGCGCCAGTGCAATCTTTTCAAATTTTGGTGGTCTTCCCGGTTGTGTAGGTAATAAATTGAAAGTCTTAAATTCTTGCTCGTCCGTCGATGTTTTATATAGAATAGTGAATGGTGCACTTTTGAGAAATCTCATCCATCGTATTTTTAAACAATTTACTTTTCCTCCTTTAAGTGTTTGTTCTTATCTGTTTTTTAAATTGTATTTTGTGGATTTTTTATCGCAACAAAATCCTCTACTTTCATTTCATGTGAAATGAATTTATTATGGTGTCTACATTGTTTTATGATAACATAATAATCCTGTGGTGTATACAGGAATTTCCTTTCTCTTGATGCCATTTCCATAATAACAAAATCTGCATTGTTTGGAAGGTATGAATGCCGGAAGAATAAAAATTTATGATTAATTATCTCAATGTTATTTTTCAGCAATTAGGCGACCCTCAACCACATCAATATATGCAATAACATTTTGTAAATGTCTCATACAGCAAGAAGCTACTTCTTTCGATCTCCTGGAAGCAGTAGTTTTGTTCCACACATACATATTAACTTTATTGTAACTCTAATGGTAACTCTCGATACGTGAAATAAACTAATAAAAGACAACGGCCTATTGATCCTGCCGCCTGTCTATAGAAACTAGACATACACCACTTTCATAATCAATAGTTACGCAATTTGTTTCAGCGGCTAATTTTAAATGGGACAAAACATGGACATTTTTTAAGAAATTATATACCAACTAGTTATAAATAAAAAGTTTTCTCTCAATTAAACATAAATCACATGATATCTCATTTTTTTTAAATAGACATACACTATTTTCAAAATGAACGGTCCATATATTAAAAAGATTCCTACCTAAACAAACGAAACATATGCTTCAACAATAAAGTACTTATATGTGCGTTGATTCTTTGAATACTTTATCTTCCTCAACATATGATCACAGGCAATCATTACATCATTAAGGTTTGAGCATATTACGACATACATTATTTTATTATTGTTAATATTTTCATTCATGTTTCTTTTACGTGTAAGTTATTGTTATTTTATTCTTATTATTTCTTCTCGTTACTTATAGATAGAGGAGAGTATCGTAACGACGTGAAGTTATAATGTAATGCTTTTAAATATATGAAAGTGTTGAAGATGAAAACGTCAACATGAATTGGTAGATATTTTCAGTATATAAGTACCAACGACTAAAGGAAGAGTGTGTTTGGAATATGAAACGGCGAGTGAGTGTCAAAGTACCACAGTAATTCTAAATTACCTGTATTTTATCAATAATAATATCAAACCATTATTCTCTTACATATAATGCAGTTTTTGGAGTTGGTGATAAAGAAATTAATAAACCTGAAGATACATTTTACGGCTACGCAAAAATAAACTAAAAGGTCGGTGTACAGTTTTTAATTTCTTCGTCAACGAGTCCAAAAACATTATTATACGTAAGACAATAATAGTTTGATATTAACTTACAATATTATTATTTTTCACTTTTCAATATTTTTTTTAATCGGATTTTTTTGTTAAAAAAATTTTTGTTTTGTTAAAAATTTCTCGACTTTCCGTTTTTTTCAATTACAAATGAACCCGATAATAAGATGTATTGTTGTTACTAATAAACCGTTGCACAGTTCCATTGTCTCTTCCTGTATTTCATCTTCAAGTCTCTAATACCTTTTGAGTAGATAACGCTGCTAACGGGTTATAGTAAGCTAACTTCGCAGTTATTATGCAATATCTCCAACTCTAATTATTGTTTATCTTCGAAATCCAATTTCAGATCATAATAGTATTTATAAGGAACCTTTCCGGAAATATCTTCTGTCAAAAGCAACAAAAATTCTGTAAATTGTTTTAAATATGTTTAGAATATGAGGTGACATATATTAACAACAAAATTTAGCCGAATTGAGAATCTCCGCCTTTTTAAAATTGATTAAAAATGATTCAATTATATTTCAAATTAGTAAAAACAAGCAAACATATTGTAGTAAAAAAAACTTTGTGGTCAAAATATATCCGTCTTTCGTATATAGACTTATAAACCTTACAAACGCACGCGCGCCTATTTTTCGTAGCAAAGTGACAAAGTATAGATAATTATTGCCATATTCATACAAATTCTTATCTTTAAAAAGTTCATCTAAATGATATCGAAATTTGCGGAAAATAATAGACCGGAAGAATTAAACCGATCAGACTTTTTGCCATTTTACAATTATTTCAATCCAATGCAATTAACTCGAGTCAAACTCTGCGCAAAATTAATTTACCATTCTGAACAGAACGCTCGCACGTTTTCATATTATAGCAAAAAGCAGTAGGTAATGATAAATTTTTATATCATACAATCAATGATCGACTACCATCTACAAAATTTATTTATTCAAGAAGAAACTTCCTTATGCCTGAAATTCTCATAAAACCTTATGCCTTTTTTGCAACATCGTTTAGGCCATGTAACAAATGCAAATAGATAAGCGGATGAAATAAGTGGACCATAGCCTTTATTATATCGATCACGGTATTAATAACTTGCTACGCGCCGTCTTTGTTTTTTTTTTTTTATTAAAAATTACGCCGGTATTATAAGGACACCTTTAAAGGCCTCCTGATTTTCTACTTCGAGTGAAATCATGAATGTACCCAGGAAATTGCTGAACGGAGAAACCGAGATATCTTTGCTAGAAAAATTGTTCGATTCTCGTATTTCATTTCCTTCTTCTGGCTTCCAATTTGTTAGACCTAAAACGTCGCTTTAAAATATCAGTTTCCAATATTTAGAGACAAGCCCGCTGAGTATGACCTATTCTCTTTAAGAACGGGAACCTGCTCTACTTTCTCTGTCAAGCGACTAAAGAAACCAGTGAAGCGCGGCCAGCCTTTTTAAAGAATTCCATTCCTGATCCACACAACAAACCAATACGTTCGTCCATGTAATACATTATTTTTAACCGCCGCATAAACATTTCCATTCAGAAAGTGTCTCCCGTGATTGTAATAACACATTTAATCTCTGGGTAACCCTGGAGATTCACAGATTACGAATGCTCTAAATGTGATAACAAAATTTAAACCTAAAAAATTGTAAAACTTATTTCTAGGTTTGTAACTTTAAATTATGTGATATTAAATTGTATGGAGCGTGGAATTTATTTCGGTTCAAAATTAATGTCTGCATAAGCAGGTTTATGCGTTTATATGTCTATCAAATCATGTTTTTTTATTGCAAAATAAATAAAAAACGAAAACCTGCATTTAAGTCTACATTAAATTTTGCGTGATACAGCAAGCCTATAGTGATGAGTACTTAAGCCGTACTTGGTGTCACGAAAGGTTTGCACGGTTCAAAAATAGCGTTCAGGATGCCGTCCGACGTCTGCCGATGACACTCATGTCACGAAAGTCAACGAAATTGTACGCGCCAATCGAAGACTGACTGTCCGAGAAATTGCAGATGATTGTAACATTTCAGTTGGATCGTGTCATGATATCCTGACAGAGCGTTTTGGAATGTATCACGTTGCCGCTAAGTTCATCCCACGATTCATGAATCAAGAGCAGAAAAACTATCGTCTCGCAATCTGTTAAGAATTTTTGGATCGCAAATGAGAACGAAATGTTCCTTAAGAGAATCATAACTAGTGATAAAACATTTGTTTTATTTTCAAACTTGAAAACCTCGTTGACAGGACGGAAATTTGCAACAGTAGACGAGATAAAAGAAAATTCGCAAGCGGTGATCCAGAAAGAGGTATTTCAGAACTGCTTCCGGAAGTGGAAACGGCGTTTCAATTGTGGAAGAGAGTATTTCGAGGGAGACTGTGCACAATAAGTAAAAGGTAAGTATAGGAACATTTTATATACGAAGTACCAGAACTTTTAGAACAGGCTTCGTATATTATCAAATTCTTTATCGGAGTATATCAATTTCAAAAGTATCATTTAAAAATTCTTTAAAAACATATCAGATTGTAAGAGATAAAGATATATAATAGATAGGCATAATGCGAACGGGTTCCTCGCCCGTGTTAAAAAGTTATTACAAAAGAGACCATCAATAAGAGTCGCCAGGCGTGAGCGAGAGAGCACGGAAAGAATATAGAGGCACGGATTATTAAAATATATTATTATTCTTATTTATGTTCTTCTTTAGTAAAACCTCTTGGAATTTTGTGTTAATGAGTTGTCATAAAAGAGACCATTGATAAGCAGAGTCTCGACGCGTCAGCGAGAGACTAGAGAAAGCTTGTAAAGGCACAGTTTATTAAATATATAATACCTAGAACAAATTGTTGTATGTTATTCGTTAGTAAAACCTCTTACACATGCAGAAGTGAGATTCGAAGTGCGTTTAATATTTCATAAGATTGCAAGGACGTTACGTTTGTCCGCGTTTATAAACTTTTATGTGTAAACATTTATGTTTATCTCTTACGTTTGTCCGTGCTTTAACTTTTGCGTGTCTATGTGTCTCGTTGACAAATATTAATTGTGAATTTGTTGACTTAGTTTTTTTATGTTTAGATTTTAAACATTTACAAAAATTCCAATTTCATGTGACAGAATAAAAAATGTAAATAACTTATTAGTAAGTGAATTAAAGATTAAACTACGCAAAGCAAATAAGTTAACGGTGGGAAACAAAGCCGAACTAATAAGCCAGTTTCTTACCATTTAAATAATCATCATATCTTATCATGTATCTTGATAAGCAATTAGAAAAAGGAAAAAACAGCAATGGAGAGATCATCATACGATAAGGCTGGATAGGGTCAAGGCCGGGGAAACAAGTATCAACGATGGGAGAATAAACATTAACGAGTAAACATGAATAACCCTTTCTAAGCCGATAATGCCATTTGACATTATCCATGTAATCTGCTTGTTCTAATCAAATACCTCTTAATTCTTTTTCATCAAAATTTAATTTTCTTACTAAAAAATAATCACTTGGGCTGAAAAAGGTTAAAGAAATGAAAATTTTGCGGAAGGAAAACGTTTTGATGCACAGGGAATTTGCACACGAACAATGCAAACTATCGAGGAAGAAATGAAATCATTTCGATACATAATGATGCTTACGGAATCCTGACCAACCAACTTCCTATAATAATACAGATTATTTTTTCTTCTTCCAGCCTTACACACTATTCGTTTCCGACCCCAGGAAGATTTTCTATGAAGTTAGAAGGAAAGAGGAGATGTGAATATGCACGTATATTTCGTTATCATACGTATGATTCCTGAACAATGACGATAAGTGAGATGACGAGTTTTGTCCACCTTGTTTTAACAAGACATCAAACTTACCGATCGCCATATTGCACATTACTGATGAAATTGAGAATAATAATGCTGGAATTTAAGGATTATTGTTTGATATAGAAAGCGGTTAGGACTCTCCATCCCTGAAAAATGACAATAAATGACATACCCTTTTTTTTGTTCAATTCGTTTTTTACCACTGTATGAAAAAAATGTATTGGAAGTAAATCAAAATGAAGAACCGTTGCGGCAAACCATCAAATACACGCACACGAACTACACTATATTTACGATTCAATACTTGTCCCACTAAACCGATGCACGCTGATCCACAAGGAAGATGAAAGGGACAATGACATGAACAATCACGAAGTTCCAACTCCGGGAACAACTGTATAATATTTCGTGTTGGGTGAACGACTAGGACGAGGAGAGGATCAGTGACATGTGGTAGGCCAGATTGAAAGCACGTAGATTGGCAAAGGATTATCAGCTGTATTGGAAACGGGTAGATTGTCAGCCGATGACCGATAAAGTGGGGATTTCTGGATCGAGAGGAAGTTATCGGTAAGGTAGAAACGTCTATAAGGTGTGGTGCGGGGTTACCCCAACCCGCAGCCCTCCCCCAGCCCATCAGCCGTTAGCTCACCACTTTTCGCCTTTGGCTGCATGAACCCTCTTACAAGTTTCTCACATTAAATTCATCCTTTGCAAAATAAATTCAACTTTTTGCAATTGGTATTCAACCTTTTGCAAATGGAATTCGCCGTTTTGCAAAACAAATGCAACTTTTTGCAAATTGAATTCCCCTTTTTGCAAATGGAATCCACACTTTTGTAAATCAAGTTCTTGTACATATATATTATATTTTAAAAAAAACATCCGATAATGTTTAACCCTTTGCAATCGAGGGCTCCGGAGCGGAGCCATTTAAAATTTGTCTCCAAACTCAAATAATTTTCAAATTTCAATCTTGAAATTTCAATTTTCAAACAAGAGAAAACGGACTTACACCACTATCAAAATAAACGGTCCATATGTGAATATGATCTCTCCACTGAAATTTCTTCGAATTGCTGGTAATATGAATGAAAAAAAAACGTCGAATGCAAAGAATTAATTACATAGTAAGAAGTCAATAATTTTATTATAATTCATACAATGATATCATTATATATGGAGATGAAGGTATGTCTGAAAACTATGCACAGATAATTCAGTAATTCAATAAGAACCGTTTATAGACTAAGTTATATGTAGATATGTGTTTAGTATGTTTATATAGTACATAAACCTAATCTATAAACGGTTCTCCTGGAAAAGAAACGAAAGGGTTAAAAAATATCAAATAATGTTAATTATATAGTGTGAAATCAAAAATTTAGAAGACGATAATTTGGAGGAATTTTGGGTAATGTTAGATAATGCGAGTATTTACTAGACGTAGAAAATGCGTGATCTATATAGCAGACCAGGCACACTTTACTTTATCTACCACCATATTCACCGACGCTGAACCTAATCGAAGAATTGTTTTCAAAAATAAAATACAGCTATAGAAATATGTCAGCTGTTTCTTCAACTCGTGACAATAAAGTATGCGTAATTATTAACTCGGTAGAAATCATTACTACTACAAATTGTTACAATTATTACACGAATCTGTATATTAACACTTTACCGACCCGGATTCTCCCTGGCACCAGCTCTGTTTCGGTTTAGACTGTCGCGCCGAAGTGTCTGCGCCCTTCGTACGATCAAATAAAATTGACGCTTTCTGTTATATCATAGGATAATTGGATTTAATAAAATCATTTATTTTCATGATATTAATGTTAAATTATATTTATTTTATGTATTACCTTATTTATCAGTCAAATACTTATATAATATACCATAATCTATACTACAAATAAGAAAGAGTCAATATTTTTTAAAAGTATGACATCGTTTGAAATAATCGCTTTTATGTAGTGGAACTTCGCAATATTTACAAACAAAAGATGTTCTACTCCTTTTTTTATGAACTGCATAAACTCTACATCGCCCAGGCCACCGATAAATCGGCTATCGCTTGGCGAGCGTCGGCGACAAAAGCCGATTAATCGGCTACCGGTCGGTAAGCGCTGTAGAATAAAAGTCAATTAATCGGCTACCGATCGGTAAGCGCTGGGAACAAAAAGTCGATTAATCGGCTACCGATCGGTAAGCGCTGGGAACAAAAAGTCGATTAATCGACTGCCGGTCGGTAAAGTGTTAAATTACCAGCTGCTGTTGCAGAAGAACCCTTATAGACTAGGTTACTATATACTAGACATATGTACAGACCGAATCAATAATTTGTTCCGCGACCCCTGAAAAAGTTTGTAAATCGCGCGCATATTAAGCGTAGAATCGGTAAACCAGGTCCAGCCGGTCCCTGTCACTTGGCACCTCCACGATTGTATTCCAGCTTCTTCTTGCCCCCCTTCAGGGGTCGCGGAACAAATTATTGATTTGGTGTGTAGATAATAACCTAGTCTATAAACCTAGTCTCATTGGATTATCATTATTATGGAATTACTGATTTATTTGCACACAATTTTCATACATACCTTTATTTTTATATGTAATGATGTAATTGTATAAATTATCATAAAATTTTTGATTTCCTACTATGTAATTAATATTATTTTATGTTTTTTAAATATAATATGTATGTACAGACAAACCCATTAATTTGTTCCCTGACCCCTGAAGGGGAGCAAGGAGACGCTGGAATGCGACCGTGGCGGTGTCAGGCGGCTGGGACCAATCGGTCCAGATTTATAAACTCTATGATCGACACGCACGCTATTTACAAACTACGCAGGAATGTATACTTATGGTTTTTACAATACACATTGACATATTTAATTGTATTATTCGTAGAAACGTGAAAATACGACATTATAGAGCCTTATATAATTTTTAATCAATGAATGTTACAAAATCATTATCTGTAATAATTCTGATGCAAAAGTTTCTTCTCGAAGGACATTTTTCCAATTTTAAAAGATTTTTTGTTCTTTTCCCACCTTCTTAGACTATCAATAAGTTATATTGGGTTGTATAATGTTATATTTCCACGTTTCTATGAATAGTACAATTAAATATGTCAATGTGTATTGTAAGGATCATACTTATACATTTCTTCGCAGTTTGTAAATAGCGCGCGTGTCAATCATAGAGTCTATGATATATGCAGAGCGGTCGGATTATTCATGTAAATCCTCTACATAACAGTGATACATTTTAGAAATGCTGTACATTTATATTAATTGCAATGCAGACGAGAAACTTTCTTTAACTCTGAACGTAAAAATATCAGTCGAAGAGTGTGAAACCGATAACAGCAAAATTATTTTTGCTAAAAAAGTGGCTAGAGTGAATGTATTTTTATCACCTGAGGAAGAGGAATAGAATGTTGGAGAATCGCATGATCCAAGGGGTAACCAGTCAAACATTGTTCCATTTACACATCCTTCTGGCTTTGTAAATAAAATTTTGACTATAAGGTCGGATATAGCGATAAATACCTGCTACGAATGATTTGCGCCGGATAAATTGTTCGAAGAGATCGCCGAACAAAAACAAACTTATATGCATCACAGTAATTAGAAGGTGAATGCACGCAACGATTGGCAAAGTAGACAATGGCAAATAAAAGTAAAATAAAGAGATTATTTAAGCTAATTCTATGAATGGGATTAGTGAACTTACCAGCCATATATCTATATTGATCCCACGATCCTGTGTATATGCAAACGTTTCTGAAGAAAATTATGTCCTCAAACAGATTTGAACTATTATTGAGAATGCTACATTTTGTAGATAACACAAACAGTAATACAGGGTGTGCCACCTACTGGTTTGTTTTTAAATTATAGGATACGGCAGCACTGGTGTGATCGATTTGCTTGAAATTTGAACAGCTCTCTCAGTCTCTCTGCTCTCAGCAGTCTGATATTCTGCGGCACAAAACGATCATCAAACGCTTGGGGAGCGTTTCGAAATATTAAAAACTTATTTTCAAAGTCAGTGTTATGTAGCCAAAACCGTGCGAATTGTTTTAAAATAATATTAACATTATTATTATTATTATTAACAGTTTTAAAATAATAATTTAAAAATAATTTTAAAATAATAAGAACTTTACGGTTTCGGGTCAAGCGTATCTACGCGACACTCCCCTAGGATGAGATAAATTGACTAATAATTTTGGGCGAATTTTGGAGGTTGAAGAAGGATATCAACGAAACCTTCTTTCATAATAAAGACTTTTATTAATTTCTTAAATTCAAGGTGAAAGACTTAAATTCGAGTTGCTGTCCACCGTGAAGTTTACATTTGAATTTAACACTCATCAAATTGACCCTTAGTTTTCTTGGTTACATCGATACGCAGTTGAGTGCGTCTCAGATCATTTACAAATATCGTGATGAATGGAGAAGAACTCGATTAAGAATATTTACAAAATATGATTTAATCTTACTGGTTAAACTTAAGCGCAGGGAGATCCAGACTGCCGCAAACGTTACTGTAACGTCTAACCATAATGAAAACTGGAATAGTAGTCATCGCCGTGCCCAAAAGCACCGATATATATTTTGTCCAAATTCTACCCCTCCTTGGCGTAAAAATTCCGAGGGTATGGCGAGATCCTACACGTGCGTCTGTGGCATGTGCCTTAGTTTTTGTTTATCCGAGGGTCCTAGAGTCCTCAGCGGCGACAATGAATAGATGCCTTTGAGGATTCTACGAGCCTCTCGTCGTCTTCTGCTATCAGATGCAATTTTATGGATCTAGACTTTTGGGTGCTTGGTTCCCATAATTTTCTATTCATTGGGGTTTCTAAAGATCCTTGAGTTTTTCCCTCTTACTATCGCAGTCCTAACGTTTGGGCAACTGGCACGCAGATGTTAGATTTCGCTTTGGTTTGTTTCTCAATTTTCTTTTTCCATAAACGTAGGGGCGGTGTACGTAACAGTTCCTATAGCTCTTCTCTCATTGCCTTATAGCCTAAATACTCTTCGCTCGGTCGCACACACTTATAATCCATAAAATATTTACGTACTCTCATGCCAGGCTATTTTCACACTCCCACACTAAATCTCGGAAAAAATTAGCAGTACAACTTATAAGTTGCCAAGAAGAAATTTCATCTGGCAGTATTGCAACAACTTCTAAAAAACAACGACATAATATAGTAGATCAATGGCCAGAAAAATAAGTAAACGAGTTGTCACATTTTGTGAAAATGCCTTAATGATAATATCCTGTAATAAATACCGATTAAGTACATTTTAAATAAATTGTCAGTAATTACTTAAAACAATGTAAATTTTTTAGTTTTAGATCATATTTTACGTTGTCAGCCACCGGTGGCTGATGCGGCCTAAATGGATAGCCCAGTGTCAGCCACCGATGACTGACGTGCACTTAACGTGTTAAATAACTACACGATGTGTATGATGATATATAATATATGATAATAAATAATCAAACACACTAGTCAAAAAACTAGGCATTCAAAAATGAAAAAATGGGCAATTGCCAGTGGTTGATAATGTTGGGCTTGACAATCTGCCCATATGAATTGGACAATGTCAACTTAGGTACATAAAACAATGTTTGATTTAGAACATCAAAGGATGGTAATATTGCCGTCACGGCTTTGAGTGCATGATTATGAATGGCAGCTTCATTACTTTAGTTTGTGGAATGTAGAATGAATGAGACGACAGTACATGTCTGAGTGGACTTTTTGCCACCAATGCCAAAAATATAAATCGATGAGTGCCGTCTTTGAGCACTGAGCTGAATGACGAGCTTATCTGCGATGCAGATAAGCTCAGACCCAGGATCTATAAGTAGACGACATTGATATAAAGTGATCGATGAGTTGAGTTGCGCAATAGCTGTTGCTAACAGCGTTGAGTGTGGCAAGTAGCAGACGAAAGTTGAGTGGTGCAAGAGAGATGAGTGATGAGACGAAGATGAGCCGACGACTGCACCGAGTATATATAATAATATAATATTCGACAAATTGGTCTAGACGGTAATGAGATATGCAGTAAAATTATGAGAAGGTAAGGAGAGAAAGTAGATGGAAATACTACAGAAAAAATATTTAAGATGGATGCTAGGGATGCAAGGGGAAACGCCGAGTTAGATAATAAGAGAGGAGTTGAAGAAGGCAGTTTGGGGATTACGGTGGCGATAAGGAGGTGGAAGTATAAGAAGCGGATGTAGAAAGAGGAGGGAAGAGGTGATATTGGCAAGAATATGCTGGAAGGAAATGAGGGAAAGGGGAAGGAAGGGAAAGGTGGAGTTAGGATGGGAAATGGAGAGAAAATAGAGATTGGTGTGGGGGGGATTAAAGTAGTGGAAATGGGAGAAAGGAGGAAATAAACTAGGGAAGTGGGTTTCGACAAAATAGTGGATAGATGGAGGGTTAGAGACAGCGAGGAGAGGTGGTAGAGGACTCGGGAACCAAAGTATAACAAGTGGTATAAAGAGATAAGGTGGAGAGAATACCTAAGGAAGGGATGGAGTGAGAGTATGTGGAGGAGGATGGCAAGGTTCAGTATGGAGAGCAAGGGCAGGGAGGGGATTAGGTGGGGGTAGAAGAAAGGAAGTGTAGGATATACAGGGAGAATGAAGAAACATAGGAGCATTTATAAGAGGGGGAATCTAACGAAGAGTGGGGAAGGAGAGATGGAAATAAGGGGGACTGGAGGCAGATGGGAAGGAGAGATGGAAATAAGGGGGACTGGAAAATAGAAATTAAATGAAAACATTGTGATAATAATTATATAGGCCAATCCAAACGTAAACTCTCAACCAAAATCAAAAAACACATTCATAGTCTCCAGAATAATAATACCATTATCGCTCAGTAGCACCATTGCGCTAGTCATTATCTAATTCTGAAAATACAAAAACCCTTGATTACGGGTCCCAATATTGCAAATGCTTTATTTGCGAAATATTACATGTTAAAACAAAACAAAATACGATTCATTTACAAACGGACACGTGGAATCCAAACCCTGCATACAATAATCTTTTGAACAATTTGAATCGTTCCAAAATTTAAATTAGTTTATTTGCTCCTCACTCTGATTATATCACCCCCCCCCGCCTCTCTCGTAAATACACAATAGTTTATTGTTCCTAACGGCCATAACACTTGTCCGTAACTTTCGACAACAATGTTAAAAAGTGACCATGACCGCAGTTATTTTCAATTTCCGCAATAGCTAGCACCCACCACGTAACTTATACATAAGGAATTCATGGGGAGACAAATATCTTTTATGATAAAAAGCAATCACGCCATCGCTGAATCACACATACCTACAATACATACATATGTTGCGGCACAATAATAAACAGAGTCAAGCGAGAAACCCAGAGGTTTATTATTGTGTTTTTCCAAGAGTCTAACGGTACCAAGTTGACCTGCTCTATTCTTCACGCACTCTGTTCCTCCAAATTACACGCGACTTGTTTATTAGAAGCAGACATTTTCCCTATTGTTTTGTGCATTTTGCCTGAAAATGCAGCCGACCACGGTTACTGTAAAAATGCCGTACAGACACCCCAAAAAACCAATAGGAGGCATGCATTTATGAAAAACCTTTAAAACTCCACCCAAGGAAAATTGACTGAACCTCCCTTGAAAGTCAAGGCGTCTTAGCAACAATATTCTCAACTTAGCAACATTTCATTCTGAACAGTCGGTCGTCAAACAATCACCTTAAAATTTTAGTGCTGTTGTTAATATTTTGACATTACTCTAATTATCCAAGAAGAAAAATATTCTGCAAATAAAATCCTTCATATATTTTTATTAAAATTGATAACTAAATTCTTTAAAAATAAAGAAATATATATACAAATGCAATTACAAAACAAATCATCTCTTAACTTAAAGTACAATGAAATATGTTTCATTTGGAAATTCTCTTGAGCCAAGTCGTTTTGAGCAGCGCAGAGATCATCCAAAGATAGCTATTTCTACTCTGTAAAGCGTAAAGAATGACCGTGTATAAAATGACATAAAAAAAAAACAAATTAAGATTTTACAAGCACTCTGTATTAAAACTTAAAATTATAAAATTATAAATACAATATCTTCTGTGTTCTTGTAGTATTTGAAACATCTCCTTATTTTTCAGTTACTACAAAATAAAGTTTTGTAACATTACACAATTTTTTAAATTATTTTACTAATGCTGCATGAATTCTTTATGTTTTTGCTCCATCTAGCAGAGTGATTAGGAATGTCTCGTGTGTTTCCACAGTCTGAGAGGTATATTTCCTTGTTATTGCGAATAATTCATGCCTCTACGTATTGCTGTGATTGAAGGGCTGAAATGTATAAAGAAGGAAGAAGCGGAGAACATTTTGTGCGTACACGAAAATAATTCTCCTAACATATCAACACCGTTTAATAAAAAGCCGGTTTAACTAGAGTGACCAACCGGCGCAAATTTTTAAGCACGATAACGTTCGTCGCAAACCATCAATCGTGAAATTAATATTATGCCGACAGAGTCCTTTTAAATACGATAAAACAAAGAGATAAGACAGGTGTTAAAAGATGTATTAACGTGATATATTTTTACTCTTAAAATAACTGCGGTATGCAGTATTTATCAAAAGTTATATATATATATATACATTTATATTATATTCTCCGCTTTATATATTTATATTATTCTTGCCCGTAGTTAGATCATTAAAAATGCCATTTATAATTATTATGTATTAACTTTTGATAAATACTACATACCGTGGTGACACGTCGAATACAAAAGCAATGCGGAAATTATTTACTTCTATCGTCTGATGCTTCGATCTGAATCAACTAAATTCTGGATTATGAATTATTGAAATCATATTATATATTGTCGCTGATCTCTTTAATGAAAGATAAACTTAATAGACATTTTAGGCGGGTTGACGGTCCCAAAAAAAATATATTACGTACATTAAAACAGAACCCCCAACCCACCTCTAGCCTCAGATCGTCAATTGTAAATACACTCAACACCTTTATGACAAAAAATGTACCATTCAATAATAAAGTATTAAATACAAAAATTGATATAGCAAAAAATTTTCTTAAAGCAAATCCTAACATTTTCTTTGCGCGCGCTGATAAAGACAATGTCACGGTGGCGCTAAACACAAACGTTTACATCAAGTAAATGGAAGAGTCATTCAATAACGCCGATACGTACACCACAGTACCAAAAAAACAATTTCTGCGATGAATGCTTCAGTTAAAACCCTACTCAATAGAAGGACACAGAAAGATATCATAGACAATACCAATCGACACGATATCTGTATACCTCAGATACTATATGCCCAAGAATGTATGGTATGCCTAAAATACACAAACTCAATCATCCTTTACGTATAATAGTAAGCTCCACCAATCCACCCTTTTATAAAATAGCAGCATGTATAGACAACATCATTTCGAAAAACATAAACAGACCGGATAGTCATATCACAAACAATTTCGAACTTATTAATAATCTTAAAAATATCTACATACCTAATAATTACATATAATTACATTATAATACTGGTCTCTTTTTGCGTGGTTTCCCTGTTCATAAATTTACCGATCCACCTAACGCTTAATGCAATACATCACAGGTGGAATGAGATCCATAAAGGTACAAAAATACCACAACGCGAGTTTATTAAAGCTATAGAGCTCATCCTCCATTCCACATATCTCAGATTTATCAATATTTACTACAAACAGGTTGTTGGGCTGTCCCCTTTCTCCAATTTTAGCAGACAGTTATGGACGATCTAGAAACAATAATTTTGAAAAAACTCTCGTTTCACCCACTATTTTACTTTAGATACGTTGATGACATTATGACTTGCATCTCAAAAGAGACCATAAACTCAACCCTAGAATTGTTCAACACATATCACCCTAGTGTACAATTTACCACGGAAATAGAGACCGATTCCAAAATGAATTTTTTACAAGTGACTATTAAACGTAAAGAAAATGATACTCTTGGATTTGATTGGTACCATAAATCTACATTTTCAGACTGTTTCGTTAATTTCTATTCACATCATCACGTTTCTAAAAAAATAAGAGTGATCAGCTCGTTAGTCGATAGAGATATACTGCTCTCTGACACGGAATTACATAACAAGAACTCAAACCTTATCCGAAATATCCTAAAAAATAATAATTATCCGTTAGAACTAATAAACTTAATCATATACAGCCGCATCAAAAAAATTCTCCATCCCGCACCCAACACGAACCTGATAGCCGTTTCATCCCGATCCCTTACATTCGCAATATCACACATTGCATCAGCAATATATGCAAAAAATACAACATAAAAACTGCTTTCATCCCAAACAACAAATTCAACAGTATCATCAAATTAGGTAAAGATCATGAAGACAGAGCAAACACACAAAACGTAGTATACAAAATTCAATATAATAACTGTAATAGTAACTATATCGGTCAAACTAAAAGGAAATTCTCTACACGTATCAGAAAACACATCCATAGCTTAAAGAACAACACGACTGTTGTTGCCCAACGTTGCCATGAAGCTGATCACAAACTAGATCTTGTTAATGATCAGATATTGGACCATGAACTTCAATATTTTAAAAGACTAATTACTGAAATGGTACATATAAAAATAGAACCTGAACCCTTAAATTTACAGATTGATACCATGAACCTTCATTCCGCCTACAATACTTTGTTTGAAAATTTTAAATAACCCGCTATTACAACTAATGGTAATATCTTTTTATGTTCAATTTCCCGCTGTTTCTGCACACCTATTGAGCTTTGACACTAGATGTACACACATAGTTTCCCTCTTATTCCTCAACCACTTTAAGGAAAAAAGTTCGAAAAAGACCAGTTAACTGTCCTATCGACCTGAGCATGGTAACTTCAAATATACATATAAGAAGTCGAAAAATGGTTCAAAAATTTGTTTGGTTTGTAATAAAAAAATATCACATCCATGACGATCATGCTGCACACATTACAGTACACACAGAATCACCCATCCACTGGAAATATCATGTGAATGGCAATTTACATTCTAATACACCAAGGTGGGTGGTTATCTTTCAAAACGCTTAAAATTCAACATCATCCCTCAGTAACAGACATTCACCGCCTCAATCATACCCATAATCGCACATAATTTGATATAATCAACACAAGAATAACAATACTCATACAATAGTAATTGCTTAACAAAAATCAAAAACCTAATATCCATATTTTACGTACCACCACATACGACTGTGTCTTAGCCTAATCCAATATCACTAAGGATTCTGCAATATATAGTGTTGCCCATCCGAATGATTATCATAAAATGTAAAGGTTAAACAATATCCATCACTCACATGTACTTTATTTATATATTCAGTTTCATACAATATACTTGATGAGGGCTAGCGTCCGCACAAAAACGTCGGAAGAACATAAAACCTTTCCTTCCCGACAACCTGGAAATTTGTCACTGCTCGTTATAAACCACATCATCAAATACTATTACAGGAAACCCAATAAGATATCTAGGAGAAATACTTCAAATAATCTGTACACATTTTTGCTTCTTGAAAAAATATAATATTTATTTATTTACATCTTCATTTATTATAAAAGGAAGTTAATCGGTCAGGATTCCATGAACGTCGTGGTGTAATTGCATAATTTTATTTTGTCTATTTTGTTGGTTAGTAATAATAATCGCACGATGACCCCCTCTGCCGTACCATTAGTCTTACAGATAATTATTGTCGGACTAAAGAATAACACGGATGATAGGAAAAAGAAGTAATTTGTAGACATTATTATTTGTCGAAAAAAACAATATTTTTATTTATTTATTTTTTATTATAGCTGAACAAGATTCTGTAAGCGTCGTGGTGTAACTGCACGATTTCCGTTCCAACGTCACGCCATCTATGCGAGAAATGGTATATTACGTAGTATCTCAATATTAATTAAGATAGCGATAACAATCCACCTATTGTAGCACTTTTTCAAATGATAACGCTTAGAGAGCAGCACCTGATTCGAATGGTATTACTGTATCTAATACGTTATTGTATCGACGAAACTGAGCGCTGCAGAAAAAATTCGACAATTGGTAGGCACAGGAATTTTATGTTACGTACGATCTCAATATCAATAAACATGATAACCCATTCATCGCAGCACTTTTTTCGGACAACATCCCTCAGCTGCGGCATTCGATTCGAATGATATCATACTATGTATTACGTCATTGTTTTGCCGATATACAGCATAATCGAGCTTAACATAAACAATTCATTGGTTCATATGGCTAAATTGTACCTACCACTGAAAAGCGTGAAAGAAATCTGCTGTGTGTTGTCAATAAGTGTACTGTTAGTGAAGAGGTTGCGACAGAGAGACAGAGATGTGTAAGACAGGAAAGTGACGAAACTTTATCCTGACCTACATAATATAATAGTATAGTGCACATGTGCATTAGATGGAATACATTCAATACCAACTTTCACCAAAATTCACTCTTAATTTCTCCTCCCGAAATTATGTAATTTCCCTAACATTATTCATTAGCGCAATCCTATCTGCACAATTTCTTTGTACCCCTTCAAAAATTTAGGTAATAACATTTTCCCTATATCGTATACGAAAACTAATCACATCCCTCGACAAAGTTGAAAGCGACTTTCGGTGTTATCCCCTTCAATCGTGGTATGTTGGGTGTTCCGATTTTCTCCCAACTCCCACATACGTAACGCGCTCTTGTCTCTCCCCACACTACCCAACCCTCTGCTCTTCGATCTACCCCACCTCTTCGCTTACACATCTCATAACATTTTGCATACTCTTGTTTATCTCCCATAATCCCGTCCGTCACCTCTCCTCCAGTGTCCAACGCCCCCCCCCCCCTCTCCTATTGCCTTAAGAGAAATTTTTTCTTACATTTACGTCTACCTTCTCCTTCAACGCCCCTAGCCATCCTCTGTCCTTCGCACACTCCTCCGTACATTTTCCAACTGCATTCTCCCACATCTCTACCTTTCTCCCGCAGACCTCGCACCCCCTACCACCCCCTCTCCCAATACTATCCTCTCCTCACCATACATCCCAGCCTAAACCGCCTCATTCTTATTCTTCACTCATCATTTCTGGTCTCCTTCAAATACCTTGGCACTCCCATTGTTTTAATCTCTTTTTACAAACTGCTTAACCTCGACCTTTTTATTCCTATCTACTTTTGCTGCCTCTGCAGCTGCTGCTCTACCACTCTACGCCTTCGGATCATATTTGAAAACGAATAAAAATTGCCCGATGCTTTTTGTTTCGGGAAGAATAACATTTTTACATTCAATTTTTATCTTTACAGAGATTGACATTTTTATTTTTCCCTCCGTAATTATTCTTTAGTGGATGATACTCTGCAATCATATCTTGTACAATAAGGCCAATATACTCATGCCTATTAGATGGAATAACATTACATTTCTATCTTCGCAGAGAGCTATTTCTTTCATTATTTTTCTCCCATAATTATGCAATATTTCGTACATTATTTGGTAGCGCAATTCTATACTGCACAGAGAGAAAATGCACATTATTTGAAATAACATTCAATATCACCCTTTGCAGAGATTCAGTTTTTTATCTCCCTTCAATAATTAGCAATCTATTGCAATTTGTTTCATTTATTGTAACCCTACTTTCCTTATATATTATATGAGGTTTTTACACGGATTTACAAACAAATATTGCAAAATATTGATTTTAACTCTGTCGAGTAATAAGGAATATTTGAATATGGCGACCTGGGTCATGGATGAAGATTGAATAAATCGTTCAAATAAGATCCCGAATTTAAAATATGGTACGATAGACAGACAGAGCAGAACGTGACGATTAACAATAGCAATGCATAAGAATAAAGAAAAAAGGAAAATTATATTTAGAATATGAAGAAATTAATCATTATGATAATAAGAATACTTAAACCTATGGACAAGGTTATTGAAATTTACATTTATATATCTAGGTGTACCGGTATAAAGTGAGCATTAAGATACAGATATGTCGGTAGAAAACATTCGTTGTGTACAAACCTTAATTTTTTTTTGTTTCATTAGTATGATATCTGTCAAACATATTTAATATACATCAAGTCATTGAACAAACAACATCATATTTTTTCATCGTATTAACAATCTCGAATTTTTGACCAGAAAGTGAAGTGCTGCAGAATCGCATCGAATGCTCGTCGAGGCATATGGCGATCATGCTCTGTCAGAAGCAATATGCAAAAGATGGTTTCAACGGTTCAGAGATAATGATTTTGATGTGAGAAATGAAGAACGTGGAAGACGACCAAAAAAGTTTGAAGACGCCGAATTGCAAGCAATATTGGACGACGATGATACTTTGAGTCAAAAGCAAATGGCAGCAATGTTAAATGTTGCACAACATACAATTTCTGACCGTTTAAATGCTATGGGAAAGATCAAAAAGTGTGGAAAATCGATGCCACGTGAATCGAATGAAAGACAGATGGAAAACCGAAATAGAACTTAAGAAATTTTGCTTCAAAGACACGAAAGAAAATCAGTTTTGCATCGAATTGTTACTGGCGATGAACAAACGATTTATTTTAAGAATCCTAAACGGAAAAAATCATGGATTAATCCGAGACAACCATCAACATCGACCGCAAAACCAGATCGATTCGGCAAGAAGGCAATGCTCTATGTTTGGTAGGATCAGAAAGGTGTGGTGTATCATGAGCTTCTAAAACCTGGTGGAACTATTAATACTAATCGCTACAGGCAACAAATGATCAGTTTGAACCATGCATTGATCGAAAAACGACCAGAATGAGCCAGGAGACACGGCAAAGTAATTTTCTTACGCGACAATGCACCTGCACGCAAAGCAAAACCGGTTCAGGATACAATCAAAGCACTTGGCTGGGAGCTGCTACCCCACCCGCCGTATTCACCAGACTTGGCCCCTTTCGACTACCATTTGTTTTCATCGATGGAACACGCATTGGCTGAGCAGCACTTCGATTCCTACGAAGAAGTCGAAAATTGCGTGTCCGATTGGTTTGCTTCAAAAGACGAACATTTCTATTGACGAGGTATCCACAAATTGCTAGAAAAGTGGTCAAAATGTGTAGAAAGCAATGGTCGATACTTTGAATAAAATTTTTTTACTTTCCCATTCAAAATTGGTGTTTCATTTTCACAAAAAAACGCGCACTTCATACCGGTACACCTGATATTTAAAAAAGATACGCAATACTAATATAATTTGAAGCTGACCCTGATGATTGTTGTCGACCGCCGGATCGAGATCGTTACAACACGATAAATAATTTTATTAATTTGCGACTTGTATTATATACACACTTACGTAAACCGACTATGACGAAGAAGGACTTCATTTAGTCATGGAGGACTGGAATCTCTTCCCAGCTTATAAAATGGTTCTCGTTCGCTCGCTTATAATTCGCGTCGATTTAAATATTAACGCAAATATTAAATTATTAATTCTAATATTCACGAAGCCTGTTTCTCACGGCGGATTCTCGAAATTCATCACCACTTGATCGGACACTCAGTCAAGATCCTTTAGCAAAAAGCGATGTAACCGGACCAGTTACGTTATTCTACGGATATATCATAAATTCGAATTCAGATACACATTAATGTCAATGATGGAATAGTTCTTGAACACATCTGTAGCTGTCGGTAATCGCTGGCACCAGATCGTCCAGACGTTATAAATGTTAGGATATCGAAATCTCATTGTAGTGTGTCTAAGAGGCTCCAGAACATGAAAGAAAAGCAACAAAGGCATGAGAGAAAGTGTGTAAAAGCGTAATGGTATGCATGGTAATGTATGTGCGGCAAGGGCGGAATCACAAGGCCAGTCTGCAACGAACTGCCGCCTAGTGTACATATAAAAATATAGAAATTAAGAAACGTATTCCTCTCGTGTGTGGATTCGAAAATACAAAAGTACCTCCAAACATCATTCATCTCTGAATAAATGTGCTCAACACTTTTAAAAAATAAATAATTACATACCGCGGTTTCTGGACCAGTTCAGGCACAAATTTATATACTTCCGGGAAATCAATTTTTTTTTCCCATCCCTCATGGTGTTAGCAGGCCCCGTTTATCTAGAACCATGTCAAAAAAACTAGTCAGACTACTTGATTCTTTTGAAAACGATTTTCGGTTTTCATTGAGTTACATCTATGAGCAGTACGCGTGTGTATTAGGTGGAATAGCATTCAATTTCTACCTTTGCAGAAATCCACAATTTTCATTATTTTTTCCCACATAATTGTACAATTTTCCTTACATTATTCCGTAGCGCAATTCTATCCTGCACAATGAGAAAATATGCATTAGATAATATAGTATTTCTACATTCAGATTATACCTTCACAAATTCGCTTTATTTTGAGTTCCTTATATTATTCGTTTGCGTATGATACTCTACAATCCTATCTTGTATAATGAGCTCGTATGCTTGTGTATTAGATGGATTGGCCTTTGTACATTCAATTTGTACATTTATACCAATAGTATCGCTTTTCACCGATTAAATTAGATTGACACAATCTAGTAAGGATAAGCGGCGGTTCGTTGATATTCCAATTCATTCCATATTACTGTCCGCATTATTGCTATTATTATCCAGCATCATGGACTGGCACTGTTCGAATTCAATTCGATCGCTGGCCGATGCCGTTTAAATTCAATGCTATGCCGTGCAAATTCAATCCAATGCCGTCCGAATTCAATCCGTTTAAATTCAATCCACTGCAGCACACATTATGATCCGGTGTTGTACGAATATTGACTGATACAGTACGAATATTAAACCGCTGCTGTACTAATTGGTTACGACGGAATATTAATATTTGAAGAAGATATAAGCGGGTGGCAGAAAATGAAGGGAATATAACAATTACAATTTTCGTAATTTTTAGTAGGAGAAAATGGGATCACGTGATTGGCAGGCTCCTACGTAAATGCCGTATGTATTTGAAATTTTTTATCTTATTAGGGAGGTTTATCAAAGTTTAACATAAAGTGTTCAAAAAAAGGAGAGGGCACCAATGATCTATAACCTGAAGTAAATGTATATATAAACAAAAATCAGATATAAAGGTTACTTAACATGAGAGAATTTTGCAGACATATACTGTGGGGTGGTCAAAGAGAGGATCGTTTGGATCTATAATTTATATAAAAGCTAGTAAACGAGGAGGACTTATCGATTATAAAGGGTGGACCATTTAAAAGCTTGTTTTTAAAAACGCTATAAAAAGAGTCTACATCAATATTTAAAACAAAATCTTTTTTATCGTGAAGGTTGGAGTCTTCGATTTAAGAATGAAAAACAATTTCGTTCATGTGGCTCCCTCTGCTGGTCTTACAGTAAGCCATCCTGCGAGTCCAGTTTTCAAGCACTTTTTCGATGATTTCGCCGCCTATCTCGCTAATAACAGTCGCGATGTTATGTTTTAAAGCTGAAATTGTCTCTGAATTATCCGCATAACATCGATCCTTAAACGGCACCCCACAGAAAACCATATAGCATTTTTTTAAGTTGGTTATTTTCACTGTCTGATAGCACATTCAAGCGCGAGACGTGAGAGACGAGCGCAGGTCATCAGAAGCCCACGCCGGGGTAAGGAAGAGCTTTTCAATAGGACGGCACGGCAACGTTAATAGTTTACTTTATGTATGTGCCAGACTTATGCACAAATTTTCAAACATTTGATACACGATAATGCGCATTCGCTAATGTTGTTTAAGCAGAATGAGACAAATTTAAGACACGTTTCCAACGATCATGTAAATACTGATAAGTCCTACAATGAGTTCTGTGAATTATGCATAAGCTGTTGTAGAGAGAAGTATGGATCTTTGGCGATCGATAAAAATAGCACTATGCGGAACAATCAATACCGAAAAAGGTTTAATTGTTTCGCCCTGCTGTAGAAAATGCCCAGTTTACAGTAGACGCTTGAATAAGCATATCGAGTGTTAAAAAAAATTAGTCGTCGGAGGGCCACAATCATAACAAGAAAAAGAGAAACGTGGAAGCCAAGATCGATCAGGATATAAATGTGATTCGAGAGATTGCAAAAAAAGCGATAATATACGTGAAAAATATAACCTGTTAAAAATGGAAAACGTGGAGACTGAAATCTTATTACGAGAATCCTATAAACTGATAATAAAGCAGCAAAATCAGCTCATAAATATAAGCAAACATACCAAGCATCAAGAGCCAGACACAAAGATGGAAAAAGATATGTTAAATAATGATGCAAAAGAGGAAATGGAGAGGGTCGGGGTGAAAGAGGATAAAAGAAGCATGGAGAAGAGGAGGAGGAGAGGGGGGATGGAATAAAATACCCAATGAAAAGTGTAGATCCACATTCTTGGTGAACACCACAAATAAGCGTACCTTTGAAAATGTCACTTGTAAGGAGCAAAACACCGAGTAATCTGAAACGATTTACACCTCTAAAGGAAATAACTCTGTGCGACCTTACGGAAAAATCTTGCATCGGACCTAGAAGAATGGCTTCGGATGTTTGGACCAGTCTCGCGAAATTACATGAAACTTTTAATGACACGTTAATTTTTATTTTTTTTTATTTAATTTATTTTCGGTAACGACTGCTAAGATCATTTGACCTAGGACCTACTGTTTAAGGTGAATTCCGAACCACCAGAGCTACAGTGTACATATCACATGAAAAAAATCAAAAGTAATAGGCGGGATTCGAACCTAGATACATCTCCGTATCTCTCACATTAGTTGATTAACATAAGGTTGATGACACATAAGGCGAGTTCGTGCATATATGTACTAGGGAAAGCAAACCCCACTCCTACCTTACCTTCTTCCCTGCTTTATCGACAGTGCTACCTTGCCAACCGCCCTCTCTCCCTACTTGATCGATCACCCCCTTTCTGCCTTACCGACCATCCCTAGCCAATCCACCCGCTTTCAATATGGCGAACCATCCACTGCCGATCCATGCACTTTCAACATAGCACACCCCCCTACCCCCTGACGATCAGCTCGCTTTCAAGATGGCCGACCACTCCTTGAGATTCACGCACTTCTAATATGACCGACTTCCCGCTGCCGATCTCGTTCCTGTTTACCCTCCCTCCTCGTGGCGATCTATCTCCCCTGGTTGTCCCTGGAGTTGAGACCCGATGATCGTCAACGTCATCGTAGGTCATCGTGCGTTGCTCAAGTGAGATACAGACGGACCCATTAATTTGTTCCATGACCCCTGAAGGGGGGCAAGCAGTTAGAGTAACTGGCAAAACAACTGATATTAGGGAGACATACAAAGTAACTAAGATGCAAAAGTTTCTTCTCGAAGGACATTTATTTCATGTTTAAAGCTAATACCCACATTTTCCATCTCCTTATGCTGCCAATAACTTATATTAGGTTTCGTAATATCATATTTACGAGTTTTTATGAACAATGCTACAATGTACATCAATATGTATTACACCGACCATGATTACAAGTTTCCGCGCAGTTTGTAAATCGCGCGTATATTTAGCGTAGAATCGGTAAACCAGGTCCAGCCAGTCCCTGCCACTTGGCACCTCCACGATCGCATTCTAGCTTCTCCTTGCCCCCCCTTCAGCGGTCTCGGAACAAATTAATGGGTCCGTCTGTAAGTAAATATACGTATGCGCGTATTCGACAGCTGGCGCGACGACCTACCATCTTGAATTAATCGCAATCGGGCATTAGACTGTTTGCTCGAGTAATAAACTCTAGCAGTCGTCGACGGCAAAGGAAAAAATAAAGTACAGGAAGGAAACAAAATTCGTACACATACACAATATAGGTCAGTTTTAAAAAACAAATTATTTATGTAAGAAAAGAAATATGTTTAGTCGCTTGATCCTCGATTCCGTCGTCCAAGTTTCTGTTAAATAAACACATATATGCTTTCTCATTATTTAATTTTATTTTACTTATTCATTTCACTCTGATTTGCATACCTTCTTTCCTTACCATGTCCTACGGATTGGAAAGTGATACTACTGCCGCAGTACCTCCGGCGTGCGTAGGAAATGCGCTGACCGCAGTTGTAGCATCTCCTTACGACACACGTGGCAGCATATTGGGATACGCTCGATATAGTGTGCTGCCATGTAATATGGTATTTTACCTGTATACCCTCCTACAATCCATAGAAACACTCTATGCAAATATTTTCTTCCTCCCACTCGTATACACTATCACCGGCCTCACAGTTAAACACAGGCGTTTTTCTATGGCGATATCACCCTCCGCCCTCCCCCTTAGATGAGGGTGTATGAAACTATAGAAATGTATATAAGCCCTATTCTCAAGCTAAAGCTCCGAGTTTAGAAAATACGTGCATACTCTTCTATTTTCTTGCGTCGCGAGTTTTCAAAATATACAGTATGTTGAAGGCATGTTTGTATCTTGTGCAAAATAGTGAGCAGTTTGCGAAATAAATACGGCAATGCAATAAGTATGTGCAAGAGCTAGTGCGAGACCTGTCGAAACAATCCGTGTAGATAAAAAAGAAAAGTGGCAGCGTGATTAAAAATTTTACATAGTTGGATGCAATTGCGCTGCGCAATTATGGTAGACAGAGAAGATACAGGGTGGCAGAATACGGTGACGATGATTTACTGGAAGGGCCGAATGTGAGAGAAGAACGCGCATTCTGGATAGATTTAGAATCTGGCTTTGGTTGCAAACTATCCACAGGTATGGTTGCCAATATCTCATACCTATATCAGGCAGAATTTCTTCGAGATGTTTTTGAATTGGACAACGACTACGTTTCGAGGATACTCGGAAAATATTGCACGATTAAGGTCAATACGGAATTCATTGGGGAGTATACGAATATCAGTATGGAGAATGAAATCAAGTCGTTTAGCACAAAAAATCATACATTGGACATATCGTCGGATATCTAAGAGTCTGGAGACTATACTATTGCACAGATTTTGGAGGAAGTGGAGGAATTTAACAAGCGGGGTAGTGGATGGGCACTCATTTAAATTCAAAGTATCAGTATTAATGTAAATAAGCACAACCCGCTACATGCAAGATGTACCATGGAGGTACAGTAAGAAAAAAGCGGTAACTAATATAGAGACCGATGATAATGATGCATATTTTAAACATTAAGCAATATAATAAAGCAAATCGGGTTCAGTCATAGCCACATTACGAAAATGTTCTGAACGTGAAAAACATTAGTTTCCCCACGAAATAGCGGGAAATTACGCAGTCGGAGCGGAACAACGATATCTCAGTGAACATGTACGCGTATAATGCAAACGAAACGCAAAAGAGAAGAATAATTGTACCGTTACGCAGTATAGCGAAGCTTATGTAGCAGCATGTCAATCTCCTCTACATAAAAGACAGTGAACACGTGCACTATATGCTGATTCGAAATCTATCCAGACTTATTCTTTGGCAGTATCGCACAAGAAAAATGGAAAACATTTTTGTGACAAGTATTGCTTTTTTCTTTTCTTGCCTAATGCAATTATCTGACGAATTCTTTTTTTTCTCTCGAAAAACATACAGATACCTAAATTACTCTTTCTTCAGCAGAAAATGTGCAGAAGCATGACGTATTCTGCGCTGACAAACAATACGCACATAATCCTATCGAACTCGCAAAAGGAAGAAATATGGATGACATTTAAGAATGTAAAGACCAAGGACCCTGTGCCGGTAGTGGTGTATGCGTATTTCGTAAGTTTACTGACACCCTTCACGAATAAATATGATGCACCTCCGTCGGCAGAGTAAAAGACGAAAACGGAGGTACACCAAAAATACGTTCCCTTCAATGTAGGCTGTTACGTGCAAAATGCAATGGATTCATAGAAATTCCGTTACGTTTCCTATCGAGGCTTACATTGCGACATATGATATGGTTCGCTCAACAATCGCATATGCTCACGGAAGACGTTAAATCCGATCTAAAAAAAACATTAAGCCAATGATATTTTCGACCGCGGAAAATGAGATACAGTATAACACTGCACCCAACTACCACATTTGTAAAAAGTCCTCTCAAAAGTGAGTGAGTACGAGGATCGTTGCCACATTACCGGAAAAAGTCGGGGACATGCATACAATTCGTGCAATTTAAATTATAAACTGCACTGTGTAATACCAATCATTTTTCATAATCTCTCTGGATATGATGCTCATTTTAAGTATAATATATAGTTGACGTGATCTTAACAAGTATATAATCCAAAATGGGTGGAATCTTGGTGGAGTGGTAATGATAGATGAATACGTAGTGTTCTACTGTGCAACGTTTCGGTTCAATTGCGAGCACTCTTCAGGTACATTCAGCTCTAATATTACCATGAGTTACAAAAAATATTAAATAAAAGTACATCAGATGTGAATAGTGATGCTGTGTAATGCCTCTCTACATTTAATATTGTTGCGCCCGGGGGTGCTCGCCCTTGATTCCATATTGTACAAGATATTCAACACGTAACGTTTAATAGAAAAAAGCTGCTTATTCTTATAATCAGAGAACAGAGCAAGACACGTCCAACTGCCTCCGCGCTTCCGGGATACTCTTCTCTAATAAACAATGTTCTGCTGTTCTTTAGTCGTCGGGACGTTTGCAGGGGTGAACTCTTCATACACCAGGCCCCGTCGCAACAATATGAATATACCGATTTTTAACTAAGCGGGAAATGTGTACATCGTGTAGGTGCTCTATTGCAAGTAATATTTTGTTTATTATTTTATTTTGAGAATAACTTATGTAAACTTATTATTGTATAAGTAATGACTGATCTATTTGTGTAGTTTTTTTACTTTTTTTATAGAAGTTGTGTGTGGAATAAAATATTATTAAGTGAAATTACGACATGGGAAGGAAGATAGGACGTACCTTGGAATTTGATGTCAATTTCTGAGAATGGTGGTATTCTATTTGTGCAAGTCAATTATTATATGGTATTCTACAGTAAAGTTCGCGACATTAAATAATGACTGTTGGTAGTACTTAATTATTTCGTTTCGTTTGGTAAGCTTTGATGGTGGTTGCCTACTGGAAGTGACTGTAACTGACCCATGAGCGGTATAAAGTTATCGTTGAAAGATATGTATGGCTGTTAAAACTGTTTTGGTTGTTTGTAAGTGGGTCAAACCTAAGGAGAGGGTTGAATACCGCTGGTGTATGAATTTGAAAGGTATATTTTCTTTAATAAATTATTATAAGCAGGGTTGAGGTTTAAAGTGTCAATTTGTAAGTTCAGGTTTCTTTTCCGTTTTGATATGTACAGGATAGGCCATCTACTGGTTTGTTTTTAAATTATAGGATACGGCAACACTAATGTGACCGATTTGCTTGAGATTTGAACAGCTCTCAGTCTCTCTGCTCTCAGCAGTCTGATATTCTGCGGCACGAAACGATCATAAAATGTTTGGGGAGCGGTTCAAAATATTAAAAGCTTATTTTCAAAGTCAGTGTTGTGTAGCCAAAACCATGCGAATTTTGAATGGAAATATGAGTCGTGAAAAAGCGCCAAGCGGAACCGCTGTAATGAAATTGGTGAAGAAACTTCGTGAGACAGGCTTGCTATTGGATAACAGAAGTGATCTCCGAGCTCGAACAATGCGCACTCCCGAGAATATTGAGGCTGTGACCCGTAGTGTGAGACAGAATCCATCGACCTCAAGTCGACGCCAATCGCAACAACTGGCCATTAGTCGCACCAACCTGAGAAGAATACTGCACAAAGACCTCGGATTATTTGCCTACAAGGTCCAGATGACTCAGGAGTTGAAAGCAAATGACCATCAGCTTCGATATCGGTTCGCTGTTTGGGCCATAGACCAGCTGAATAATGATGTCGATTTTTGTCAAAAAATCATGTTTTCAGACGAAGCGCATTTCCATCTCGGGGGCTATGTAAACAAGCAGAACTGCCGGATTTGGGGTTCAAAACAGCCACGCGTAATCGTAGAGAAGCCAATGCATCCACCAAGAGCGACAGTTTGGTGTGGATTTTGGAGTGGTGGCATAATTGGCCCATTTTTCTTTGAAAATGCTGCTGGAAACGCCATTACCGTCAATGGCGACCGTAACAGAGCCATGTTGGCCAACTTTTTATAACCTCAAATCGATGCTATGAATGTGGGCGACCTTTGGTTTCAGCAAGATGATGCTACATGCCATACAAGCCGACTGACAATCGATCTCTTGCGCACCAAATTTGATAATCGAATAATCAGCCGTTTTGGAGATGTCAATTGGCCTGCGCAGAGCTGCGATTTGACGCCATTAGACTTTTTTCTGCGAGGTGCCGTTAAGGATCGATGTTATGTGGATAATCCAGAGACAATTCCAGCTTTAAAACGTAACATCGCGACTGTTATTAGCGAGATAGGCGGCGAAATCATCGAAAAAGTGCTTGAAAACTGCACTCGCAGGATGGCTTACTGTAAGGCCAGCAGAGGGAGCCACATGAACGAAATTGTTTTTTATTCTTACTTCGGAGACTCCAATCTTCACGATAAAAAAAAATTTTGTTTTGAATATTGATGTAGACTCATTTTATAGCGTTTTTAAAAACAAACTTTTTCATGGCCCACCCTTTAACATCTCTGATACCAACCTTTTAAAGCAATTCGGTTTTATGTCCATTATAGTAGTATTGTTAAAATCGAAATCATGACCAGTTTGGTGGTGATGTAGAGCAATCACAATGCAGTTTTTTTATAGACTATAAATATGTTCTTTAATGCGGGTAGACAGTTTCCTTTTTGATTGTCCGATGTAGTTATAAGCACAGTTTCTCCATTGAATTTTGTAGACAATATTGTTGATGTTTTTTTTATTGTTCTTGTCTTTGTCTAAAGTGATAATGTTGTTAAGTTTGATGAGAGTTATAAAGGCGGATTGATAGTTGTATTTTTTAAAAATTCTCTTGATTTTAAGGTTATTTGTCCATAATATAGTATTGTTACATATCTTTTGTTATTCTGTATTCTCTGTTGTGTGTTAACAGAAGGGTTTTGAAATTTTTTGACGCGTTTTTTAATTGTGGAATCAATGTGTGTAGGGTAGTTATTAATGTTCGAAATATCTTTAATGTATTTGATGTTCTTATTATGGTATTTGATGTCCGAAAGCAAGATTGCTCTGCCCACTAGCGTCATGATCACTCCGATTTTTTGGGAAGTGTGGTGATGAGAGGAATTGTCTATGTATCGGCCCGAAAACTTTGGTGTAGAAAACCAGTCAAACTCTATTATATTGTCGTTATTGCGGATAATGATTTCCAAAAAACTGATTTTTGTGGACGTTTGGAAGTCCGTTTCTAATTTACGTGTAAAATGAAATCTAGGGTGGTGTGAGTTAAATGTTGCTAAGGTGGTGGTTATTTTATGTGTAGGAATGCAGGTAATGATGTCATCTACGTATCTAAAGTAAAAACTGTGTAGAATTCTCGGTTTTTTACTTCTCATTTCGTTAAGGCACTTGTAAAATCATTTTACAGTACAATCCAAGTACTACTTATTAATGAGCAACGTTAAATCTCAGTCACTAAAGACGATGAAAGATATAAAATAAATATTCGATTTATTGCAAGAAGCAAGGAGCCAACATGCATCAAATATTCGATTTATTGATTCATTAAACTTTCGGACCTGATAATTCACCAATACGTTATATATTAGAAGTAGATCTTCCGTATCCTAAAGAAGTGCACGGCTTACATGCTGAAATTCTCTCCCGTCTATAGCCTAAAACGAGTAGATCTAAGCGGTGCAAATTAATCGCAGGCATGAAAGATAAGGATAAATATGTGACACATTATCATACGTTAAAGCAGCGCTCACCTCATGGACTTATATTAACATGTGTATCCATGCTTGCGCTCATACATTGACCTCAATACACGTCTCCGTGGGAGTGCAATCAACAATTTCGAGAAGAATCTTTTTAAGCTCATGAACAATACACTTTTCGGAAAAGCCATGGAAAACGTGCGGAAACGGGTTAATGTAAAATTAATGTTCAAATAGGACCGGCGACAAGTAGTGCATGTACCAATAGTTTTACCGAATTTTCATTGCTGTATAATATTCTGCGAAAAGCTTGTAGTGATTTCGTTAAAAAAAAAGAAAACAAAATTTGACAAGACAATGTATATCGGTATACCAAATTTGGGTATATCAAAAACATATTTATATGACTTCCATTATGATTATATAGAGAGAGTATGGCGACAAATGTAAACTAATATGTACCAATGTCAAAAGTCTAATCTAACACGTGGAATGTGATGATAATTATGAAACTATGCGTAATAAATTATTATTTAATACGAGCGATTATGCCGCAGACAATATTTATGGTATGCCTAGCGTTAATAAAAAGCTTCCCGGTATCATAAAAAACGAGAATAATAGTAGAATCATGCATAAATTTAAAGGGTTGCGAGCAAAAATGTATGCGACAAGGACGGTCGAGCCCAATGGAAATACGGTCAAGAGAAAAATTGTAGTGGAAAAAAAAAGTAAGGAAAAATTGTAGTGGGGAAAAAAGTACGCAATTTCGCACTACATTATATTCAAGAATTACGTGGATTGCCTACAAAATGGCCGTATTAATGTGCAAAAGCAAAATATAATCAAAATATATCCGCATGATGTACGTACAATAAGGCAATCAAAAATCTGCATGATGAGAAAAGATTCCTGATGAACGATTCGTACTCTAGCCTACAATGATGACATAAATCAAGAATACTTGATTTCAATGGTCGGTGATTGACACATAATCAGGCGTATAAACAATGCGCGTGGCCTCACTTTAATCTTTCTCTTTAACAGATCTATGGGTTTTTCAACCTCAGGCTAAAACGTGAGAAAAAGCGCGTTTAAACATACATAAATTCCTATGACGTAGCAGAAACGATCTCGAACCTTTTTTTTTTATTAGACAAAAGCCATGACGGTTGACATAGGAGAAAGGAGTAACAAAATGCAGATCTTTCGAGTAGTCAGCACTTAAGGACGTACCGTAAATAGTCTGCAGGCTACTGCACTTGAACCAATCTCTTTTTTTTCTTCTGGTTTATTATGCTGACACATTGGTTATATTTTTTTCCTCCGTACTAATTCGATTTGTCCTACCATTACTCGTCAGCGCAATCCTATTCTGAAAATTTCGTTATCATCCATCAAGAGTTTAAGAGGCGCCATGTGCTCAGAACTGAAGTTATATAAGCGTTTACCCTTACAGGGGGAGTTCCACTCCTTTAATAATTTCAATCTTTTTCACTCCTTCCCTTCCAGTATCACCCTTTCCTCACCTTGCATCCTAGTTCAAATCTCGTCGCTCTTATTGTACATTTATTACTCTTTTTTTTCTGCCAAATACCTCAGTACTCCCACTGTTCTCATCTTTTTAAACATCCTGTTTCACCTCGAGCTTTCTATTTTTACTCACTTTTCCGGACGCTGCAGCTTCTTACCGTCTACCACTCTCCACCCTCGGATCATTTTTAGAAAACGAGTTAAAGCGCTCGATACTTTCTGTATCAGGCGAAATAGCATTCTTACGTTCAATCTCCACCCTCACTTTTTTTTGTTTTCCCAACCATAATTATGTGATAGTAGATGGTACTCTACAATCCTATCCTATATAATAAAATAGTATGCTTATGCATTAGATCAATTAGGATTTCTACATTCATTTTAGGTAGGGGGCAATTCATTAAAGAAAAGGGACCGTATGTTGACATTCCACCCCCACCCCACCCTCCCATCTGCTTGCCGATATGTCCACAAACTCGCCTTGTATGATTACTCCGATTAGAAACGTCAGATCGATCATGTTTAAGGCGTGTACTTTGCGTACTTAGAAAACAATAGTTTGATCAATAAGGACACATTCCGTGGCACACCTGATATTTATGAGCCGATATTTATGAGACTACCTGACGACAAGGTATACGACAATAGAGATCTTCAGAAATACCGATCCTTGCTTATGCTTACGAGCGCCCATAAAACGGGTCAAGTGGCGAGCAGTTAAACTATGAGAAACAGGAGGCTAAAATACTGAAGCATTATTGCACCCCCGTTTACAAAAGTTGGAAACGGAATTGTGGTATTGCCCGGAGAAAAGAGAAACCTAACGTCATATACGTGCACAGGAATGATACAAACGGATTGGTTGAAACATTACGCATTCTGGTTGCTTTGCGAGAGGTAGGTAATACTGGCCTCGACAATAAAATAATTTCCATAATCCAGGGACTACGGAAAGAGGAATTAATCGTTTAAAAATTGCAGGCACTGCAACATTAAACGTATTACCATCGCAGAATTGGAAAGGGATTTTTCAGCAATAGGAAGGGACAGGAGCAAAGGTCGATAGCAGGAAGACATAAAACAACTCAGATACACAAGTTTCCTTTTTCTTTTTAATTCATTTTTCGACACCGACTGCTAAGATCATTTTGCCTAAGACCCATTATAAATAAGAAAACAGGTTCAGCCGGTCCCTGCCGCTTGAGACTTCCGCAGTCGTATTCCAGCTTTTATTCCTACCTATACCTCAATTAATTCGGGCTTGTCGTATTTCAGATTTTATTCCAACTATTCCTCAATTAATTCGGGCTTGACATTTATCGTGCAATATTTTCCATGTATGCTCGAAGTACACTCGTTGACAAATTCAAATTCATCCAGCAGAAATTCTGCCAAATCTAATTGCGAGATATTACTGACTACACTTGTAGATGATCACCGATTCAAAGGCTGATTTCAAATTTGTCGAGAATATGCGATCTTCTGTCACATTCTATCCTGCCACAAAATCATGATCACCGTATCCTTCTCCGATGTATCCCGGTCCACTTTGATTGCGCAGCGCAATTGCACGTAAATATTTCAAATTTCTAACCTAAGTAACCCTTTTTTTCTTCGACCAAACGGATTGTTCCGGCAGGTCCCGCATCATTTCTTCCACATATTCTTTACACTACCGTATTAATTCAACCAATTCTTCAACATTTTGCATAAGAAGCAGATGTGCCTTCAATTTCGTTGTACCTTTTTAAAACTTTATTTCATGTGACGTAAAAAAGAAATCAAAGAACATACATTTCCTGTACTATAAACCTTTTTTTCCTATTGCTTTTTTCAATTCTAATCTTCCCCCTCAACCCTCTGCTCACCTCCTCCCATCCCGCTTCCCTCCTTGAGCTTTTCTATCCCAGTCATCCACTCCTTCTTTTCCCCCTCATCCCCCAGACTTCTGCTTACCGCCTGTGCCCAGCTCGCTCCTGCCCCCCTTGCCTCCCCTACACCCCGCTTGCCATACATACTCCTATATCTCACCCTCCACTCCACATATCCCGCACCTCCTTTCCTCCTCTCCTAGTCAATACCTCCCCTATCTGATTTCATTCCCCATCCGAATCTCGCCACCCCCTTTCACCTACTCTCTCCCCATCCCTTCGCCAGGTATCCAAGTACTTCCTTTCCCTTATTCTCATTGTACTTCCCATTGTACCTCAAACCCTTGATCCTACCTCATCTCTCATTCCTGTCCTTCCCCTCCATTCTTCTACAATTTTATCGAATCCTTCCTCTACATCCCTCTCCCTTCTTTTGATCACTTCTTCCACATTTATACCGCCCTGTTTTAATCTCTTTCTTCCCTCCTCTTCCTATTTTGACTCAACTCTTCCCTTCTTTGCGCTACCTCACATTTCACCCCAACAACATTTCACCAACGCCCCCTCTATATTCTCTTTTCGAGCCCTCATGCCTTTACCACCGCCCTTAACCACGCACTATTTCTTTGCACCTCCTCTCTCACTATATACCCTGACGTTTCCCTTTCAACCCCCAAAACGCACCTTCAATATCTCTTCTCCAGTCTCTCTATCACCTCCCTTTCCTTCAATCCCACACTTCCACTCAGCAGCGGCGATACCAACTTATCATACAATAACTTTCATCATACAATATTTCAGCAGCCCCTATAATTTCCCATTCACTGCTGCCGCCTTCCTTACTCTCTCCCATACCCGAAGTGCCAAACTCATTGATAGACATATTGATAGGCTCGTGGATGCAAATTACTAAGCACATTATAAATTAATATATTTAAATCAAGATGGAGGATCATCGCGCTAATCAAGATGAAGGACCGCTCCCCCAATCATCAAACAACGCGCATACGTACTACAGAACGACTCAGTATTTACCCCATTTATACCCATCCACGACCATGCTGATGTTGACTCACGCCGACGCCAAAAGCAACGAGGACGATGAGGATGATCACTAAGTCCCACCTCCAAGAACAACCCGGAGATATTTTACAGGGGGATCGTCAGGTGGGTGAACAAAAAGGGGAGGATCGTTAACGGGAATTTCATCATATTGAAAGTGGATCGGCAGAAGATGGCTGACCATGTTGAAAGCAAGTGGATAAACAGGGGTATTCGGTAAGGTAGGAAACAGTAGATCGACAAGGGGTGGTCGAGAAAGCAGTATTGTTGATAAAGCAGGGACGTCGGTAAGGTAAAAACGTTGGTAAATGAAGGTCGGTCCCCTTCTCCTCGCCAATATGTACATAAACCCGCCTTGTATGATTACTCTCACTAGAAACGTCAGATTGATCATATTTAAAGCGTGTACTTTACGTACGTAGAATACAATATGTTGATTAACAAAAATCAGTACCACAGTCGATGCCCCCCCCCCCCTCGCCTATTTGTGTACCAACCTCCCTATGACTATTCGCGTGATACCATACATGACAGCTATAAGTGATATAACGCAGTCCAATCATCATGAATTAACCCCATATTTTTTCTATATTTATATAATTTATATAAATATTTATATAAGTTTTTCACCAATTGCCTTGAAATGTTGGCACAACGTTGCATTCGAATAGGGCCGTGTTTTCATATACTTATTATATAAATGTCACACCTGTGATAGGTAAAAATAAGCATTTTATGAATTTGAGTCGATATGTTTTCATCTGCACTATGACTGAAGTGTGCCCTTATTGCAAGGTTCTGAAATTTAATGGAGAAACAAAAGGAATGTGTTGCACTGCCGGAAAAATTAAACTGCCTCAACTTGGAAAACCGCCAGAGCCATTAAAAACTTTGCTCGCCAGATACACCGCCTGATCAAAGCATTTCGTATTTAACATAAGGAAATACAACGCAAGCTTCTAAATGATATTGTTGGGTGCAGAAGTCATAACAACTCAATTCATGCCAACTTTCAAAGTGGAAGAACAAAGTTATCCGTTCTAAGATAGTCAACATAAATTCTTACAAATTTATTTCATCGGTGATGGCAATGGCAAATTGTATGCACTCTGTGGAATTCCTACTAGAACAAAAAAATCCATCGTTTCCCAACTGCAAGAGCTTCTTCTCGAAAAAAATAATTTGGTGCATTTGACCAAAACAGCAATTGACATGATGAAATTTGATACACACAAGATTGTTATTCATGCTGACAAAAAGCCTACTGGAGCACATGTGCGAAGGGTCAATGCTTCAACTATAGACGAAGTGGCAACTGTTATAGTTGGAGATCAATTCCAACCTAGAGATTTTTCTTCATCAGAGAAACCAATTGGCAAAAGCTGCAGAAATGATGCCCTACAAAATCCAATTTTTTAGGATGGTGCCGATGGATATCATTTTAACGTTAAGATGACAAGTCTTGTCAGTGGCAAAGAAACAAAGAAGAAATGCACCGCCATGAACTATTATTTATACCGATTAATGATTCAAGAGAATGAGGACAATCGTGTTTTGAAATGCCGTCAATTGTTTCACCAGTACATCATAGATATGTATGCAAAAATGGAAACAGAATGTATGATATCCATCCGTTTGAATCTGATCAAGGTTCGCTTTGAAGAATACGTTCATTTGCGAGATGCAGTTGTAAGTAACGGTAATACAAATAAGGTTGGAAGATTAACCATTTTGCCCTCTTCATATAGGCATCCATTAGTACGCATAAGAAGCAATTGCGTATATTTGTCACTAAGGATGTCCAGACCTATTTATTACATTTACATGCAATCCAGCAGGGCACTATGTACAACAGCTTTACTTCCTGGACAATCGTAGGTCGACAGGCATAACATCACAACACGTGTTTTCAGACAAATGCTTAAATCGCTGATACATTTCATGATAAAACAAGAAGAGTTTTGATCTATGCGCTGCTGGATATACTCAGTGAAATAGCAAAAGAGAGGATTGCCACGCGCACATATACTAATCTGGCTCTAAAACACAATCACGTCAAACAAAATCGACGACATAGTATATGCTAAGATACTTGATACGAACGTCGATAAGGATTTGCACAAAGTTATGAGGAAAACTATGGTACATGGACCTTGTACTCTGAATCCAAACTTATTATGCATAATAGACTCTATGAAAATGCTCTAAGCGATATCCTCGAGCATTAGTATCCAACGCAATTACAGGAAACGATGGATATTCTTTATATAGTAGATGAGCAGAATATAGCGGCAAATTTGCAACCTGGAATCCAAATACTTTAACTCCGTCAAATCGATCAAATACATTTGTAAGTACATGAATAAAGACAGCGACAGGGCAATTTTTAGCGAGCAACCAGGAAGAAATGATAGGAATGCACATATCAATAAAATCGCACGGTATCAAGCTAAAAGGTACATAAGCAGCAATGAAACTATATCACAAATATTTTCATTTCCCATACATGAACCAAGTCCACCTGTTGTTCATTGAGTAGTATATTTAGAAAATGGATTACGCATGTTATAAAGTTGGCAAATCAGACAATCTTTTATATCTACACAGACAATGGAACAAAGAATATTGTATACCCACAAGCATTGTGAAAATTTTTCGAAAATAAACATATTAGAAACACGCGCTTTCTCTTTTCTTTCTTTTCTATTCAACCAGTTTGAGCCACAGCAACGCATGGCCAGGTACGGTTAGTATTACAATAAAAATTATGAGATCAAAACTGTGAGACTATCTAACAGTCGCCTCCAAACATGTTCTTAAAGATTTAGATATAACAAGACTGCAAATTAAATTCGAAGAATATAGTAATCATTGTCTGCAAGTTTTGCTTGCTACACATACGTACCAAATTCAAATTGATGTTGAACACAATGTAAACAAGATTGCTGTGGTAAGAAAGCTGGGAAACACTGCAATGTTCTTGATATTGAATACTAATAAAATCAATTAAATCTGCTGATTTGCTGTATTATTTAAGTTGATACAGAAGAGTACCCCTGTAACGAAAAGAAGACCGCGCATACAGATGAGCACGACCAGTCAACCAATACTACGGTACACACCGAATCAATAATTTGTTCCACGACCCCTGCAGGGGGGCAAGGAGAAGCTGAAATGCTACCGTGGCGGTGTCAGGCGGCTGGGGCCAATTGGTCGAGATTTATAGACTCTGTGATCGACACGCGCGCTATTCACAAACTGTGCAGGAATGTATAATTATGGTTGTTACAATACACGTTGACATATTTAATTCTATTATTCATAGAAACATAGAAATACAACATTATAGAGCCAATTATAACTTATTGATAGTCTAAGAAGGTGGGAAAAGAACGAAATATCTCTTAAAATTGAAAAAATGCCCTTCAAGAAAAAACTTTTGCATCAGAATTATTACAGATAATGATTTCGTTACATTTATCGATTAAAAAAATTAAATCAAGTAATTGTGCGAGGACTGATTATTAATTGTTACTTTTCAGAGCTATAATGCATTTTTTCAGAGTTGTAAAATGGTTCTTTTAAGGTTATGACACGGTTCTTGACTGAACTACAAGTTATTTTACATTG
>JBCFXI010001544.1:0-48837 GCA_038496175.1 Ampulex compressa | reverse complement strand
CAAAACTTTTATGAGAGGGGAATTATGTTACTGCCAGAAAGATGGCAAAAGGTGTTGGACCAGAATGGCCAATATATAATTTAATAAAATATTTATTCATTATACGAAAACTGTCTTCCATGTTCCCCAAAAAAAACGAAATGACTTTCCGAACAACCCAATATGATAGAGAAATTTTCTGCAGTATACTTCTTTCGTCGTGATGGAGGATAAAGCCAGTTCTGGAAATACCGCGGCGGAAGTACCGGAAAAGGCAACGACTCCGGTGAAGAAGACCGCGAGGAGCAAGGGAAAGATGCAAAAATCTGCGCATCCGCCGACATCGGAAATGGTTAACGCAGCCATCAAAGAGTTGAAGGAACGCAAAGGATCCTCCCTGCAGGCCATCAAGACATACATGGCGGCAACGTACAAGATCGACGGCGAGAAATTCGCTCCGTTCATCAGACGATATTTGAAGGCGGCCGTTGCCTCTGGCGCCGTAGTGCAAACGAAAGGAAAGGGAGCCTCGGGATCCTTCAAGCTGGCCTCCGCCAAGAGTACCGAATCGAAGGCCAAGATTCGACCCAAAAGAAAAACCGAACCGAAGAAGAAGGTAGCGTCTGTGGAGAAGAAGACTGTCTCGGTTCGCAAGCCCGCTGCTGTGGCTAAGAAAGCGAGTCCGGCGAAGAAGCCTGCCGAAGGTGGTAAGAACGCCAGTGCGCAGAAGAAAGCTGCCGCTAAACCTACACCCGCCGAAAAGGCGAAAGCCAAAGTTGAGGCTAAAGCTTTATCGAAGACTAAGAAATCTACAAAAGCTCCAGCTGCAAAGACAAGAACACCAAAACCAAAAAAAGCTGCCACATCCAAATCTGTTAAATCACCAGCTAAGAAATAATTACACTTCGAAACATCCACATGATCCCAAATGGCCCTTTTCAGGGCCACCAAACTTTTTGTCGAGGAACAATACTTAATGATTTTCAACAATTTCATTTTTTTTTAACTTTGAAACTTTAACGATTCAAATATTAACGTTGAGAAAGTAGTATTTCAGACATTTTTATAATGTATGTTTGATAGTAACTGATCTTGTAGTTAGTAATATTATCAAAAGATTTCTTGTCAATCTGTACATACTTGTAAAAGGAGATTAGACCAAATATGATATGTACAAAAAATGTACTTTTCCATAAAAACAATTAGATAATTTTATAAATATGCAGAAGTTTTATAATCGGGAACAATACGGAAGAGCATTAGCGATGTTTTACCTATATTGTGACAAGCATTTATAAATATTTCCGTACGTTTAGTTTATAACTTATTAATTGGAGGTTATGTCAGGGAATAACGTTAAATTTAAACGACCACGCGTGCATCTCTATTTACCGATTGATGAACTTGACAGCCTTTATCATTTTAAAAAGGAGCTCTACAAAATTTTAACGTTGTTACAAAAACGCAAGAAATGGTATAATTTTTTTTATAAAAGCGTGGCTCACACGCGATTCTTATAATAGAAATGCATTCGTTTATTGCTGGAATAATGAGCAGAAATGTTTAAATTAAAGACTAATCGTATATATATTTATGGTCGACAATCAATAATCTTGGTGATATAATCGTGATAACTACTCCATGATATCGTTGAAAACGGCGGTAAGACCTCGCCCGCGACGCCATCTTGAAGACACGGAACCATCATCTAGCAGCAGTAAATTCCGATATCGTGCGCCTCCTGCCGGTCGCGTCTATTCAACTTTCAAATAGTAGCGACTATGGAGGCGTGCATTGCGGATTGATTCTTTGTCCTACAAGCGCGTTTTTGTCTCATCTTGTAAACACTACTGGCTCAATCAAATCATTCGTCCCAACAAGACTTTTTGGAATTATTTATCCGAACTCCAACCGAAGCATCTATATAGTAATGCAAAAAGCAACATCTATTATAGTTTAATATTATTCTTTTGGCGAATTTAATATTTATATTTATATTTATATTTACAATAATGTGCAAAGATCTTGAAGTACGTATATTTTTGGAATCATTACAAAAGCCATACGGTTTATTGATAAGAAAAAGGGTCCCATTTATTATGAATAACGTATCAGAGGACTATTGCGCAAAACGAAACAAGGTTGTTATATCGTTAATACACTACTGGCCCTGAAGAGGACCGCTTTTTCGAACATTTGGTGAGCAAATCCAATTTTCCTTTTACATGGAAATTCGACTTTTATTTTCAATTGTGTTATACTTCAATTTTTCAATGCACAATATATCCTTGCACGTCCATTCTTTTTTTTCCAATGTTCGAAAGTACTATTCAGGTTTACGATTTCATGCACACATTTCACTAATGTCAAGTAGGTAGCTCCATCTAACGATGGGTGAGCGAACCGACATTTGCTGCAAACGATCCAGACGCGCCATCACCTCACTGCCCCGCGCAGTTCTCCTTTTGTCGCGATGGAGGATAAAGCCAATTCTGGCAATACCGCAGCGGAAGTACCGGAAAAGGCAACGACTCCGGTGAAGAAGACCGCGAGGAACAAGGGAAAGATGCAAAAATCTGCGCATCCGCCGACATCGGAAATGGTTAACGCAGCCATCAAAGAGTTGAAGGAACGCAAAGGATCCTCCCTGCAGGCCATCAAGAAATACATGGCGGCAACGTACAAGATCGACGGTGAGAAATTCGCTCCGTTCATCAGACGATACTTGAAGGCGGCCGTTGCCTCTGGCGCCGTAGTGCAAACGAAAGGAAAGGGAGCCTCGGGATCCTTCAAGCTGGCCTCCGCCAAGAGTACCGAATCGAAGGCCAAGATTCGACCCAAAAGAAAAACCGAACCGAAGAAGGTAGCGTCTGTGGAGAAGAAGACTGTCTCGGTTCGCAAGCCCGCTGCTGTGGCTAAGAAAGCGAGTCCGGCGAAGAAGCCTGCCGAAAGTGGTAAGAACGCCAGTGCGCAGAAGAAGACGGCCGCTAAGCCTGCAGCTGCCGAAAAGTCAAAAGCTAAGGTTGAAGCTAAAGCTTTGTCGAAGACCAAAAAGTCTACGAAGACGAGGACGCCAAAACCAAAAAAAACTGCCGCATCTAAATCGATTAAATCGTCGGCTAAGAAATAATTACATTTCGACATCTACATAATCCCAAATGGCCCTTTTCAGGGCCACCAAATTTTTCTTCGAGGAACGATATTTGATGGTTTTCAAGAATTTGAATTTTTCTCAAATTTCTAAACGAATTTCTCGATCTTGCGCGAATAGAATACGAAAGAGTTAACTTGGTTTTAAGTGTGGAGATAGTGCAAGCAACATGCATAACTATTATCGCAATTCGTATAGAATTTCGTTTACAATTCTCAGATCGATTTGAGGTTACATCGGTGAATACGAGCTGTATCGACCGACGAGTGTTTACTAAACTTCACTAATTAACCATGTCTTCGTTATTTACTTTTCAATAAGGCCTTTTTATTAAATCTTTTTATGAAACCTCTTATCCAACCCCTTCCATCCCCATCCCTCTGTATATGTCACTAACTTCATCACGCCCAACTCGGTATGCACACGCGCGCGCGCGCGCACGCGCCACTTAACGCTGATCAAGAATCATCGTGTAGTTGTGGCGACACTCAGCGTGACACATTGAAAACGATGATAAAGTCCCGTCCGGGACGCCATTTTGAAAACGCGATGCCATCATCGAGCAGCAGTAATTCTCATACCGCGCGCCTTCTGCCGGTCGCGTCTATTTAACTTTCAAATAATAGCGGTTATGCAGCCGTGCATTGCTGACCGATTTTTCGATTTGTAGGCGCGTTCTTCCTTACCTTCTAAATGCTATTACTTCGATCAAACCGTCCGCTACTGGCGAAAATAACTGGCTAACTGGTACATAAAAGTGCTTTCGCAACAGGCGGTGTGAAAAGGTACTATTATTATCGTCCGAGAATCATGATGCTTTATAAAATTCAAAGATATTAAACAAGTACAGAAACTTCTAATCAACGAGTATCCTTTTAGCGATTTATTCGATTTGCGCTTTCAAAATTCTTCCCGTAATGATTCTCGAGAAACACAGGGAAGTCAATCTTGTTCGTCTCTTTGAAGACACCGATTTATGCGACATTCATTCCAAACGAGTTAGCATTATGTCTAAAGATATTCAGGTGACACATCATATTTGTACAGAATGTGCTTAAAGTCAACCGATCGGCCCTCTTTAGGGCTCAAAACTCTAAATACTTTGAAGCAATTCTGATCCACTATCCGTTCTAAAACGCTGAATAATTTTTTTTAAGTACCTTTCTTGTTTTTCCCTTATTAAAAGTGTGCCTCTTTCGTACAATACGCTAAAGCGCAGTTATGATATATTCGCGTGCATGGTCCTCCTAGTACAATAGTTCGAGGAATGCAATCTTCCTGGCATGGGATTATAGACTCTGAGAAGTAGCCCTCTTTCCTGAGGTTGCTCTTCGTTTGCTCTGTTTGCTGTTTCGCGATAAGACGGAACATACTTCATAATAGACTGCGATGCAATTTTTCGAGGAAAGAAAGCAGAGGGGGTCTTTCTTAGAAAACAATACCGAACAAGGTCATTCGATCTGTAACCAAGCTTTAGAACGACCGAGTGTCCGTGAAAGATTAAACGGCGACTGTATATCGAGAAGGACTCAATGTTTACGCAAGTTACGCGAAACTAAATATCTAAGTGCGCATTAGTGACTATATACATACATATATGTGTGTCGAAGTGCATTAAGTATTCACCCAAAGACGCATTTTACTCCTAAACGGCATGAAAAATATTAGATTACACACAAACGTCCATTATTTGTATTTGTAAAATTGTTAAAATTTCATCTGCTTATTGCGTTGATATATTTACAACTAAACCATTTTCTAATATTGACGAAACTAAGATTTCTTAACCTCGTGATATTACATGATCTGTTTGATCTAACCACGGCTTTAGAGACGTACAACGCATTTAACAGTACCGTATAGTTGTAAACGTATTCATTGTTGAAGAGACCTTTGTTCGTTTACTCACGGGTGCTTCGATGGCGGGATAAAGGATGCGTAACCATGAGTATGTGCTGGTTCAAGCTGGCGACCAATGGGATGGCCGGCCTGACCTAATAGGAAAGACTGCTCTCTGATTGGTGCGCAGCGAGGGCCTCTTTCCGTGATATATACCTCGCCCGGACTGCCGATCCTCATTCAGTCGCTGACTTTTACTCCGTGTAATTCGTAGACTGTTGACTTCGAGAAACTGACAAAATGCCCCCCAAAGCGAGCGGCAAAGCAGTGAAGAAAGCCGGTAAGGCTCAGAAAAACATCAGCAAGACCGACAAGAAGAAGAAGAGGAAGAGGAAGGAAAGCTATGCTATCTACATCTACAAAGTATTAAAACAAGTTCATCCAGACACTGGAATCTCCAGCAAAGCTATGAGTATCATGAACAGCTTTGTTAATGACGTTTTTGAGCGTATTGCTGCTGAAGCCTCTAGATTGGCTCATTACAATAAACGCTCGACCATTACATCCCGAGAAATACAGACAGCGGTACGACTTTTATTACCGGGAGAATTGGCAAAGCACGCTGTCAGTGAAGGAACCAAGGCTGTCACCAAGTATACCAGCTCAAAGTAAATACAGATAATAACACCGGCCCTTTTCAGGGCCACTAATATTATCAGATCAAAGGTTACTCTCGCATTGAACATGTTAAATATAGAAAGAAAGTAGGCGAAAGCTTTTCTTATTTCAATAATTGAAATAGTAGCCACTTGAAACGAATGTAACTTAATTTATTCACAACCGGTATTTTATACGCTCACTCTTATTCACTAATAAATCGGACAATGAGTGACACATCGACCAATGTCCTCCGTTGAGACTCCCTTAATCAATATATATGAATTTTAAACAGTAATGTGAAAGATTACCCGATTACCTTAGAATATGAATTAATCAATTTTGTATGAACAACTCGATCATTTTGTTTTATAAATTGACAAGCAGTGTTAAGAAAAATGTAACATACAAATATCCTAGGTGTGTAGAATGTGTGGCTAAAATCACTATTGAAAGGGCGTTTTATTGATTTATAAAATAAGGTATCATAACAAGTTATCGATATTCGATAAGTGAAACATAACAGATAAATGATTAATAATCGATAACATTACCTTTAATGTCCTTGTCCGTGCTCCGATGATAAGAATTGGTAAAAAATAAATTACAATTTTTATTTGGACGTAGATGTCGCTAGTATTCGTAGAGCGTCTAACTTGGCGACAGTGTATCGTGTCTTATAGGTTATGACCACCTATTTATGATATGATGCATTTATGTATAGCGATCATATCAATATAGTCCGAAGTATTACCTACATGTGAATTTAATTGACAAGAATCGTGTAAGATTGCATTTGATATATTTTGTCAATTTCTTGCTTTTCATTCATTGCAAAACTATTATGTTTCCAACAGATAGCTTGTCAACATGTCCGATGACGAGGATTTAGTTTATGTGAAGAAGCAAAAGATCGTACATTATGGATCACTGGAAGAAGCGGAACGCGCTAGACTCGCGGCTGCTGCAGAGTCTTCCGAAGAAGAAAAAGACGGGGCAAGCTCTAATGATATTATCAATATTTCTCTTTCGGCTGGAAATACACACATTTCCAATGAGTATATGGAATTGGAGGATGAAATGTCCAAAGATCGTCAGGCGCTATTGGAAGAGTTTGAGCGTAGAAAAAAGGCCAGACAAATTAACGTATCCACGGATGATTCTGAGGTTAAGAAAAATTTACGCCAATTGGGCGAACCAATCTGTTTATTCGGCGAAGGTCCGGCAGATAGGAGGACAAGGTTAAGGGAACTGTTGGCCAGTCTTGGCGAAGATGCAATTAAAAAGAAACACGAGGAGGAGGAAAAGCCTTCTCACGCTATAGAGCGAGATACGGAAACAACTTGGTACCACGAAGGACCGGAATCTCTTCAAATAGCGCGTTCTTGGATAGCCTGTAAGTCGTAGATATACGATGCTATAAACGAAAGTGGATGCGCGATTTAATAATATGCGATAATAGCATTTAAATCTACTTTTTAGCATATTCTCTTCCTAGAGCTAAAGCGAGATTGGATAAGGCGAGACAGGAATTGGAATTGCCGGCGGCTTCGCGTACGGCGCGTAGACAAGAACTCCTAAAGAAATTACAAGCATTAACGATATATTGTTCTCAGATAGGAGATACCAGACCGATATCTTTCTGCCAATTTAGTCCAAATTCAAAGGTCCTTGCCACGGCTTCATGGTCGGGCTTGTGCAAATTATGGTCTGTACCCGAGTGTACTCTGTTGCGAACTCTTAAAGGGCATGCTTGTAATGTTGGCTGCATTGTTTTCCATCCAAAAGCTACGATCACCGAAGAGGTGCTAGGGGATAAAATGGGGCAGACATGCGTATTAGCGTCCTGCGCATCGGACGGTGCGTTACGATTCGATATCCTTTACAGCATTTCGCATTGCCAAGCCTTTCCTTCGATGCTTCATAAATAAACAACGTTCGTTCTGTCTTTGCAGGCACTGTAAAACTGTGGAGCGGCGGCACGGGCGAAGAACCTCTGGCAGAGGTAGAAGGTCACGAGCCGCACAGGGTCTCTAGATTGGCATTTCATCCGTCCGGTAGATTCCTGGGTACGTGTTGCTACGACGCGTCATGGCGACTGTGGGATTTAGAACAGCAAGCGGAGGTGCTTCATCAGGAGGGTCACGCTCGTGCGGTGCATTGCATCAGGTAATCATTCATTTCCAGAGGAAGGGTGTTTAAGTTCAATGCTAATCGATAATGGAAGATCATAATAAAGTACAATTCATAAGTTGGACTCGATGCAGTTTTCAGTGCGACGGAAGCGTGAGTGCGACCGGAGGGCACGATTCTTTCGGCAGAGTTTGGGATCTCCGCACCGGTAGGTGTATCATGTTCATGGAGGGTCATCTAAAGTCCATCTTTGGTATCGACTTCTCGCCTAACGGCTTCCACATAGCTACGGCCAGCGAGGATAATACTTGTAAAATTTGGGACCTGCGAAAACGTTCCTGCATATACACGATACCGGCTCACACGAATCTATTGTCCGACGTAAAGTATCAAAGGGTGGAAGGCCAATATTTGGTAACCGCCTCTTACGACAACACCGCCAAGATATGGTCCAACAAGACATGGCAGCCGCTGAAGACGTTGCCGGGACACGATGGGAAAGTCATGTCGGCCGACGTATCATCCGATCATAAGTTCATCGCCACCAGTTCGTACGATAGGACTTTCAAATTGTGGGCACCCGAGAGTGTGTAGTCCAAGCGATACAAATCGCGATCGAGTGACATTCTTATCGCATCCGCGGAAAGGGCGCCCAAAGAATACAACTTGTAACATAGACCTCGAATAAACAATGAAAATATATTCTTTATTACGTACACGCACCTCTCTATACTTATTCCTCACCCATTCCCGACTCTTCCGTCTCGGCACCGATCGTCCCAAGTTCCTCGATGGAGCTACATTCGTTTTTATTCGCGTATTATACGGTCGAGGTTATTCGCGATCGGTCCCCCGTACTCTAAACGAAATCTACCAAATCATCGGTCCCTCCGAACGATAGCATTCCAGGCCTGATCTTTCTCCGTGCCATGGCAAACAATCGTATTACAAGGGGCGACGAGGCAGAGGGAAGAAAAACGGTCGTTTAGATTCGCCAAGTGCCGAAGAGTAGTCGAGCGATAACCCAGGGCGATGGTCGGGACATTCCGTTGCATTCGATAAGAAACGCTCGATAAACTCGATGGAAGTTTGCGCGTTCCCGAAAATTCTCGTAGGAAATACAAACATGACGAGACGATAAGTACGTCGAGGCTGCTTCGAACAGATGTCAACGTTGATCGGGGGAATTACGAGTAGAACGATCGGGTTATTCATCGAACGTCATCATTTTCTCCTCGTAAAGTTAAATCGCAGAAGTTATAACGATTGGGCGAGGGTTCGAATATCGTCGAAACTACGAACGAACAACGATGTTGGATGAAACTTATTAATATTCCCAACGCTGATATTGCATTTGCAGTGAGCTAAAATGAACGTCGGAGCGATGAAATTGTTGCAAAATTGACACCGCCGCTGCGCGTTGTACTTCCCGCTAAAATGTCTCTTTATCGTACTCTCTTCTTACCTTACATATTAGGAACTATCTTATCGCGATCTAATAAAATACGACGTATTTCTCAAATTACCGAAAAGAGATTAAGTTTGTGCATTCCGCTTAGCGGATTGTTCGGCCACTCGAAAGATTGGCGCGCGAACATATATGCGGTACCTCAAAGCAGTGCCGTCGGGTTTCCAGTAATAGATTACCGGTGCATCTCTTGAATGAGAGCGGAAGCTAAAACGCTCGCTTAGCAATACGTTATTAACGAGATTTTCCCAAAGTTCTCGAACTTGTCTCGTAAATTCTAGAGCCTAGCAGCTCTTGGCACATTACAGACGAACTCTCGGGCCCGAGTTTAAACGACTTTCTTCCGTTTGCGGTCTATAACGTGCTTCCTCAGTCTTTACATCATCCTCGAGTCTCCCCTTTGCTCTTTAAATCCTCGCGTCGCGACACGATTACTCGGGCCAATAATTTTGATTGGATCGGCCGTAACCACCTTCGCGCGTATCGCGCCTAGCTCGTACGATCGCGGAAGCAAAATAATCGATCGAATCGATAAATACGAAGGTAATAAATATTACGTAATTACAGCGTAAAACTAAAGGTCCGTTATAATGAATTCCCGTATCTATTTTTTTCTGGGAAGGATGGAAAAATGCGCACACCCCGAGCGGACGAGAAGGAATAGCGGGTATCAAATTAGGGTCCTTCGCCTCGAGGATCATAATTTATTCGGTACTTTGGAAATAATTTAAATTCTTACATTTAACATTTTAACTATTTCGACGATCGATCTACGTACCCAGGAACGGAAGCGACGTTGTAACGAGATTGATTCAAAGGGTAGGATGGGCATCGATTCGAAGAAACCGGCACGTTTCTCCTTCTCGCGTTAACCGCTTCTCGAAACCTCTCAGGGTTTTAGATTTTTGACGTAGGCAAGGATCTTCGAGGATGCGACGTACTTTCTCCATATCTTAAGAGGATTCGCGAGGCGCGCCGGGCAAACAACCGAGGTTTTACGATCGCGTAACGATTCGTCGGAATTCCAAATAAGATCGAGTTCCAGCGACTTATTCGGTGGCTCGATTCGATCGGTGAAATTCCGTGGTGTTTCGCTTCCCATGTTCCCGAAAGGGCCGAGGTTGCCGTACGCGATTCACGCGGACTCGTCGAGGGGTAGGGGTTGATGGAGCCAGGTTCTACCGCCACCCTCGGCGAACTCGGCAGCCGCGTGTCCGTCGCCGTTCAATATCCATTTGGTCGTGAGCAAACCGTCGACGCCGACCGGTCCTCGGGCGTGGATTCTCGCCGTGGAAATTCCAACCTTTTTCGGGAAAAAAAAACATTGGCGTCTTGGTAATGCTGGATTAGCGGAGAAGCGAGAAAAACCGATCGATCCACGGTACTCTCGGGGCGACTTATGCACGCCGGCAGCAAATCGCACGGTTACCTCCTCGTACATCGATTCTTTGTATGTACCGCTACGCGGCGTCTCCCATCGGGATGTAAGACGGTCCTTGCTTTCGAGTGGTTCGACGAGCGAATTTCCGGCGAGCATTTGGAGCCCTTGGTCGGTCGGTCGGAGGGCCGTGGAAGGATCGCGAGACCCGCGCGCCCCCCGCGCGCCCCCCGCCGATCGATTCGGCGAGAAGCGCGCCCGCGAGGAGTTCGAAGCGCGTTCCTTCGCGACTTACCTCGGCGCCCAAGCCAAATCTGTATCCGTCGGAAAATCTCGTACTGGCGTTGTGAAAGACGCAGGCACTGTCGACCTCCCTTTGAAAATGTACCGCTCTCTTGCCGTTTTCCGTAACTATCACGTCGGTGTGTCCGCTTCCGTACTTGTGAATATGATTTATCGCGTCGTCGACATCGGCGACAACCTCGATGGTGCACTCCAGCGAACTGTACTCGGTTCTCATGCTCTTCGCCGCGGGAGGACCAAACGTTAGCTGCTCCCTGAGCTTTGGACCGGAGTTGATCTTCACCTGAAATATTTATTAAACGAGCTGCACCGATTTCTAAGATCGAGAGAGAGAGAGAGAGAGAGAGAGAGAGAGAGAGGGGGGGGGGAAGAGCCCGTATTAGAATCTGGATCTTTCTCGCGAACGTTTCGAGCCTCACCCTTCTGAAAACCGAGATATCCCTCGAGACTCGTCGTTTAAAAACGCTCAAAGCGCGTAATTATCTTGCGCCCTATTATTCGGAGTTTGCGAAAGCGTGTACGGGCGAGGGAGGACGAACGGCGTTGTCGAGGGATCGCGTCGCCGTCCTTTGTGCGATACATGTTAAACGACTTAACGAAAATCGGGTTTTCATTTTTAACGAGACTGGCCGCTTTTCGAAGTGCGCGTTGGCGAGGCGTAACCGGGGAAATCGGCGTAACGGCGGTCGTTAAGCGGATACACGACGCGATGGTGGTGCGCAGCGGCCGTTACCTCGGACGGGGCAGTCTCTAAGGCGTTTTGCGCTTATCCTATCCTGCCATCCACGAGTATCGTAATCGAGGGAAAGATGTTGGCCAGATCGCATTTCAGCGTCGGCCAAACCATATTACCGCGTACGGCTCGGCATTCTTTCCTTGCCCTGTAGGTTTAAACAATTTTCCAACCTCCGATGGTTTGATAAAAGTCTCGGAAAAGTACGCTTCAGCGCCACCCTTGATTCTCTAAACTTTTCGAGTCGCGACGATAAAGGAGCAAACTTAAATTATTTGGCGCGGCATCCGGATAATGTGGACGTATACGGAGACCGAGATGGGGGTTCGCGCGGTGGAACATAAGTTTCGCGAATTATTTAAACGATCGGTACTACGTACACCCTCCTTTTGCAGCATATTGCAGACGTCCGTGAAGAATGCACCGCTCATGTGACTCTCGTGAACGAGCAGAGTCTCCATCGCATTGCAGGCCGCCGGATAGTCGCACTTGGAGTCCCTGACGATCTTGAGCGCCTTCGTCAAATCGGCATCCTTGTCCACGTAAACGTGACAGATGCCTTCGGCGTGGCCGAGCACGGGAATGTGCTTCGATTGTTCCTGAATGGTGCGGACCAACTCCGAGCTGCCGCGCGGGATTATCAGGTCTATGTGCTTCTCCATCGAGAGCAGATCCCCGACGTCCTCCCTCGTCGACACCAGAGATATCGCGTTGGACGCGCCGACCCTATCGAGCGACTCCTTCACCAGATCCATCAGGTACTTGTTGCTGTTGCTGGCCTCCTTCCCGCCCTTCAGGAGTAGCCCGTTGGCGCTGGACATGGCCAACGCTGCTACCTGGGGCAAACTGTCCGGCCTGGACTCGAATATCACCAAGAGCACACCGATGGGCACGGTGATCTGCCTCAGTTCGAGACCCTCCGCCAGCTGCATTCGTCTGAGGACGCGGCCGACGTTCGTCAAAGAGTCGTCGGCTATCTGCCGAAGTCCATTGCCGAGGGACTTTAGCTTGGCGGGCGTCAAGGAGAGCCTCGAGAGCAGAGCTTTGGACAGGCCCGTTTTCGTCGCGGCCTCGAGGTCCTTCGCGTTCGCCTCCAGGATCTCCTCCTCTCTGGTCTCCAGGAAGTCGGCGAGGGTGTGTATGCAGCTCGCCCTCTCCTCCGGGCGCAACGCTTGAAGCACTCTGCTGCCCACGCGGGCTGAAAGTTTGCGATTTCAATTGCCGCCAGCCGCCCAATCGCTCTTTCGACGCGCACTTTGCCGAGCGCACTAGCCCGTAGCTAGGATGTAAAGTGGCACGAGATTTTCAGCACGGCGGCTCTACCAAAGTGTCCGCGAGTGAAATGTTTGCGAGGGACTCTGCACGGCCGCGATCATCCCGGGGACATCGTAGATCCTGCGAATAGGCGCGGTCGACGAGACGACAACACCGGGGGACCGTCTGGTCTCTACTCGTTCGGTAATCGACGACCCATATCGCTCCGCACGATAAAAGACCAACCCCCGGTTCCGAGCGACCGGTGGAGCCGCGGGCGCGATCGAACCGCGTACTCTGGGCAGCCTCGAGCGAATATCTCGAGATCGCGAACGGGGGGAAGCTCGTTCCCCCGCGAAACTCCTCGCGAACCCTTCGATCTAGATTCCCGCAAAAGGATAAAGGAGGGCTGGCCGTGTTACCGTTTTCAGCGACGACCTCGACGGGCACCGAGCTCCCCGTGGTTTCGGTGAAGAAGGTACCGATCTTCCTCCCCGACATGATGCTCTTTATCGCCTTCTCCTGCGTGCCGTTGCAGATGACCACCGACACGCCGCGGTCCAGGGCCCAGAGGGCGGCGTTCACCTTCGAGTCCATGCCCCCGGTCCCGACCTTGGACTTCTTCCCGAACTTGATGGTGCCCCTGAGGTCGGAGCTGAAGGTGTGCAGCATCTTGGCGCCGTCCTGCCAGGGGGGCAGGTTGTAGATGCCGTCGACGTCGCTCATGAGGATCAGAAGGTCCGCCTGGACCTCCGCCGCGAGCATGGCCGCCAGGGAATCGTTGTCCTTTATCGATATCCCCCTCCTGCCGCCGCCGCCGGCGACCTCCTCGTCGGCGTGCGGTGGCGGGGAAACCGCGTCGTTCGTGTTGATGATCGGCACGATGTTCAAGCTGATGAGCTCGCTCAGGGTGCTGAACAAGTTCTTCCTCGTTTCCTCGTTGTAAAAGTCCGGCTTGGTGACGAGGACCTGGGCGAGCTTAACTCCGTACTGGGCGAACATGGCGTCGTAGAGGGACATCAGGCCGGACTGGCCCACGGCCGCCGCTGCTCTGGGTTCCAAGAGAGTTCCTGCGTCGACGGGATGTCAGCGTTACTTTGGCTCGCGTAGCCCAGGCTCGGAAGTCGTTCGTAGGGCGGTTCGTAGCCGCTCCTTACGGTAGACCGCTCGGGCGGCGAAGGAAGGGTGCCGGATTCTCATCGCGAGCCAGCGACGCGACGGCCCAAATATTTTCCGCGACGCCATCCTCGTCGTGTCGCTGCATCGCTATCGCCACGATACGAGGCCGGCCTTCCGATCGTTATCGGAGCATCGCTATCGCGTCTCGTCGGCCCGGACCCCGGTGTTTGTTCGAGGAATCGTTACGTGGCGTACGAGGAAACGTATCTCCGGCTTTGCCCGAGATTACATCGAGGAAAAAAGAGGAAGTTGCAAGGCTAAACGATGTACGTAACGCCGTATCGAGGAGGATCTCTCGAAAGCGATACGCGCTCGAAGAGTACGTTCGTTTTGTCGGGTTTGGTAGACGGCGCGGACGAGGTGTCCCGGAGGTTCTGCTCTGGGATTGAGATCCGAGGAGGCGGAAGGCGGTGGCGGGTCGCCATAAATATAAGACGTACCCGGGGCATGCGATGGTAGAGCGCAGCGGCCCGTTCCGCTAACCATTTGTATCCTTCGAGTCTCGATTCGGCCGTTCCGGAAGGAAAATTATCGCGAACGCTTTCGCGGACGAATAGAGTCTCGAAGGAATTGCCCTTGCAAAGCTTCGATGCCTGGCAGCCGTTGGTTTACGCCGTATGGACGCGAGACCGGACACCGTCGGCTTGGCACGACGCCCGTGGCTGCCCGAAACTGCCTCGCACCTTCCTGCAGCCGATTCGACGGCCTTATGCTCGACGAATCGTCCGTACCTGCGGTCAAATTCGCCTCTTCGAGCGAGAACGAGAGAAGAGAGATGGAAAGGGCTGTCGAGGTGCCGAAATGGTAAGGGAAACATGGCCGATAGAGGATGCGGCCGCGAGGGCTGCTTCCGATCTACGAAGGAACGCGCTGAATTTCTCCGAAGCGTTTCCGCATTAATTTCTTTTCCCACGCGATCCTCGAAGCGATGTTTTTCCCGAATCAACTTTCACGATATTATACGCGAGGTAATACCGAGCAGCTCACCGATGCAAAATTTCCGTATTGAATATTCGGAAATTCTAGGGATGGAAAGGAATTTGAGATAGAGATTTGCAGGTTGCAGTGGCGAGGTGCGCGAGAGAGGAACTCGTTTCGACGAAGCGCCAGCGAACGAGGGAGGGCGGAAGGGGAGGAGGCGTAATGAATTGCGCGTAACATCGGGAACCGCGCGAAATACATGGCATTCGAATAACGAAGGGGGAAAAGGGAGGGACAAAAGCGCGATCGATGGAGATCGCGAGTACGAGTTTCGTGTTCGGAACTCATCGGCGTGCGGGCATTAATGAGCGAATGGTATAAGACGGGGGGGGGGGGAGAAATACGAGCCGGAATTGTGCGCTCCAATTTGCAGTTAGGGGATAATAATATCAAAATGAAATTCGCGCCGAGAGGATAACATCTTGTTAAATTCGCCTGGCTATCGAAACGGTCCTCCTACCCCCTACCCTACCTTCCAAACTCGATTCTCCTCGCATCGCGGGTTGATCGCGCTGGGAAGCACGTCGGCCGCGACTCGAAAGCGTCTTTGCAAATCGTGGGAGCTTTCTCGCAGAATTTTCTCGAAGGACGTGCTCGCGAGTCGGCGAGCCCTCTTCCAACCGAAGCTGCTAACGCAGCGCGTAAGAGGACCGGACGAGTGGGAGAGAAAGACTCCCGATCCTCGAGTGGCATACCTGCGTGTTCTCTCGTGTGGTCGGCCGGGCTGAGAGTTTCTCTCATGGACAAGGACATCAGAAGCTCTTGAGTGAGTTTCTGTTTGCCGAAGGCGACGGCCCCGCTGGTGACCATGATGCATTCGCGGCCCTCGTTCTGGCACTCGGCCACTTGTTCGACGATGGAAGCCAAGCGGCCGAGAGCCAGTCCATGTTCGTCCTCTCTCGTGATGACCGCGCTCCCTAATTTCACGACCAAACGACGGGCGTACTTTAGCTGGCTACGATCGTTGAACGTCGTCGCCCTCCGCGGCCTCTCGGACGTTTGCAGTTCCCGACGGAGGTCCACCCGATTTCCCTTTGAATACAGCCGTAAAGGTTAGGCGTTTCAACGAGCCCTCGCTCGATCGAAACCGATTTCCTACCATCGATCGATCTCCGGCGATAACATTCCCGCGACCCTTCGTTCCTTCCGTTAACCTCTGCTTTTCCTTCGAATACGTCGATAATTCCGCATCGAAGAGCCGTTCTACGATGGATACTCGAACCTTCGGTAATTACGTTCGAATACCTCGTGATATCGATGATGTTGGATTACGCCAAGGCCGAAGTAAAGAATCGTTGGATGTGGATCTTTCGTTTGGTAAAGCGGATTACGGTATAACGATCTAACGAGGGCCGATGGGTCATGTAAATACGGGTATGATTAATTTAGTTGTAGAGATGAAGTCGTTAGCGTTTCGATAGGCGGCCTGTATTGATTATTCGTTTCGCGGTCGCTCCTAAATTTGCGCGACCGATCAAAATATATTAATAGTGCACTGCGCGAAGTTAGTAGAATGCTCGAGGTATTGAATCAATGATTTCGTTCCTCGAACGCACGAGAATCCGGACGAGTATTCGTATACCCGTCTATGAAGAGATGCGATTTTGTATTATCGTTTTCAGCGATATCACGAGTCGTGGCCGTATTCGATACAAATACCGTCCCTGCTGGTGAAAGGCGCGAAAAATTTTTATTCGAAATACTTTCCTTCATCGCGAATACACTCCTCGATACCGATCTCTCGTGCGTCATCTACGTGCATCGACGAAGGGTCGATGTAAAGAGATCGATCGATTCTCCCCAGTCGTTCGACGTAGCTACGCTTTCCTCCTCTACCCCTGCGTGATTTACTCTGAAAATCCGCGCTGCAAATTCATGCTTTAAGTACTTTGTTATATCGGAAGTTATCGCAGGTAGCGTCGCGGGATAAAATCGTAATCTTGTAATGTACGTATACGTAATCCCGTTCGTAACTCTCATTCGTTCCACGCATCCATGGAAGTGGCGAAGCATTGAATTATCGATCATCGTCGATCGTTTTCAAGCAAAAGCCGGTGCGATTTGCGGTGACACCGAGGTCAACCGGATTTCTTTATATTTTGAATAACACGGACAATTCCGCATCGATGTTTGCGTACATGCCCTGAATTTCGCAATTTGACGATCGTTTGGCAAGGACGCTGGCGTTACGCGATCCGCGATTGCGCGTCGTATTTCGCATCGCGCGGTTCTTATCTACGCTCTCGAGATGTACTCCATTTTTAAGTATATCAGTTCCTGATTGCAACGGCGTATAGAAAATTCCGGTGTCATGCATTTTCAGCGCCGATCGTGCTCGAACCGCCGCACAGACGGATGTGCCAAATCGAACCTATCGGGTTAACGATTCGACTTGGGCATAAAAGGTTCGCAACTCTCAAAATGGAGAAGAACGTATTCCTGCTCGGTTTCTTCTAGCACCGAGATAATCCCCGTCGGTACTTCCGCTTATCTCGAATAGATTCCGATTCAATTACGGCCGATAAAGTAACGAGACCGTACGTAAACGGAATAGGAAAGAGAGTTTTTTTACGAACGCGTTGGAAACGTAGCGGAAAGTCTCGAGAGCGATTCGAATTCGAGCCAAAGAGATACTACGTTGATCTTTCGCCTTTTTGGAGAGTCACCGTCCGAAAACCGTAACCGATTACGATATCGCGCCGAGGAAGCGTGTCGCTCCGATGTTTCGGTTTGGCGCAAGTAAACTTTACTACGTGATTCTCCCCGTTCGTCGATTAAAGGCACAGAGTGGCCGCACGAATTTCAAAGATTAAATTATAACCGCCGGTATTGGCACAGCGCACATACGAGGATGCTATTGTATCCATCGCGCGCGATAAACGAGGGCATAGTCGAGCAACCGAGCCGTCTATTCGATCTATTTATCACGCGCCTTCGCGCGCTTCGTTAATCTTCTCCCGCGGACCTTACATTCGCGATTTGTCTCTCAAACTTTTTATCGCCGTCTCCCAGGATCTCGTGGCAGCTTCACCAAACTTCTACGCACTCTTTAATCACTCACGAGCAATGTCCAGGCTTCCACCTCTTCCCTCTACTTGCGCTTTTCCCTGGAATATCGGCAAATAGACCTACGCTTTGCTCCGGAATCCTCAGGCCCGTGGAGGACGAAGCCCACCTCCGTGAGTACTGGCCGAAAATTCTGCCGGATCTCAGCAGCAGCAGAGAGACGTACATCGTTCCGGGTCGAGGAATCGACGAGGGTGCTCGAGAGAAATTCGTTCGATTCGAAGACTAGGAGGCGCCGTTAGTTAATTCGGGAAAAGGGATCGATTTGAAAGGTGAAGAGTGTTGGGGCGAGAAGGAGGGCAGAGTATCCGAGGGAAAAGCGTGGAGCGAGAGAGTCGGGGGTCGGCCGGCCAAGGTTTATTCGAGTAGAAGAGATCGAGGAACGGACTCGACGGACGTTGCCTCGAGATCGTCGAGGGAGATCTCCGGAGAGAACGTCGCAGGGATCGTCGCAGAGAGGAACGGGAGCGAGGACGGACCTCGTAGCCGAGGCGGAGCGGTCGGCACGATGGTCAATGACACACTACTGATTCGTACGCGACGAAATCGCACCAGAAGACTTCGTTATCGCGCTCAGATTAGAGGCCGATCCTCGAGTAAGTGGCGGGCCTGGGGCTAGGGGGGAGGGAGAGGGGGAGAGAGAGGGGGGAGAGAGAGAGAGAGAGAGAGAGAGAGTGAGAGGGGGAGTGAGAGGGGGAGAGGAAACGATCGGTTCCGAGAGGAGTAGCGACGGTTGGCAGCGTCGACCTTAGCGGCCAATCTGACGTACCGCGGAATTTCTCGAGGCGAGCCAAGGCTACGCAAAGTCCGGCTCTCTGCCACGGAAACCGCCCCTTGTGCAAAGAATGCATTCCGCGGCACGGCAGGCCGAACTTTGACCTGCCAGCGAGCAAACAGAATCGCTATCGTACGTTTGACTCATTCTTTCGTCGGGTCATCGCGGTGTAAGTGAGATCGATCCGTGTACGATAATCGGGCTGCGTCCGTGGTGGCGTACGTTTGACGTACGACGGACGTAAATGCCCAGGGAACGTAGGAGGTCCCTGCTGCTCCACTTTGCCATGGTTTTTTGTTCGTTCGAGGGACGATAACCGTGATGCCCGGTTCTCCTTTTCGCGCGCCGCTTACGACGGGAGCAACGATCTCGTCCTCTCCGCGATATGCTTCTGGAACGGTCCAAAAGCGGAAGGTGAGATCAAAGCGTTGGAGAGCGAGGAATTAAACGGCGCGCTGCGGATCGCTTTAATCGCGATCCTCGGTTCGGTACACGACGCTTCTGGGATATCGGGACGACGACCGAGTCGCGCATCGGCGGTTAAAGTACGTGACTCAGGGATCCGTACCGTCGAAGGTACGGAGGAAAGTCAAGCGGTATTGCGCAATGTAATTGCAAAGGACGCTTCCACACGCCCGTCACGGACGGGCGCACGTGCGTCGGCAAATGTAGAATGGGCATTTCTGGCGTTTGTCCATTCGTACCGGGACACGAGGTTTCCTCTGCGTGGAACCTCCGTCGCGAGGATGTCTATGCGATTAAAATTTGCGTAAACGGCGAATCAACCCCTTTGACGAGAGCGATCGGTGAGCCAATTTCGGGTGGATCGTGCCAAGTCGGTTACTCCGTAAAAATCTCTCGCTAGAAAAGAGCTTTCCGAGTAGAACGGAGATGTCTAGGATGGCGGATAAGGTGGCGCAAAGTAAAATGATATTTTATTCAAGACCCTCCTTCGGCCGCGATAACGAGGATCGCAGGAGTTACGTCGTCGACGTTAAAAATATTCGAAACATCAACGCGGAAAGAAAGAGTCAACGTATTCTGGGTCGCGTAAAGGACCGGTATGAGATTTTAAAAACTGACGCACGACGCGGAGGATAAATAAGGAGTACTTTGAGACGGTGGAGAGGCGAGCGTTTGAAATACAGAATTTCGCACGCACCGTGCGAGCTGAGAAATTTCTTCCGGGATGCTGAATCCAATGACCCGAAGGGCCACTGGAGACCGTAAAGTAGTGAAAGAGGAAAGAGTGTATATATATATATATATATATATATATATAAAATAGGTACAGTGTATATAGATACAATGAAGATTATTAAAGACGGCTTGCGACAGGAGGAAAGGACGATGCATACGAGCGGAGCCGTGAAAAGTGTTTACCGCGTGAAAAGGGGGCCCGGTGATATTTCGATAAGGCGAGGGTTAGATCGATCGTTATCCAATCTTATCCTTTGTTAAGAGCGGAGGAGAAGTTCGGGCATCGATCGGCCCGAGGGGATCGCTGGGGATTTAAATCGTTACACGGAGGAACACTGACCGATTCGCGGTGCCTATATCGGCACTCTGTCATTGTCATCGTTAAATCTATTGTTCGCGGTGATCTGCTTAGCCATACTACGACCAATGTCTGACTCGATGCTTTGACGTATCTCAATGGGAGGCCGTTACCTTGTTTGAATAGGTCCGTTCAAATGCCGCGAATGGGCAAACGGATTACGGGCTTCGTTTGATATTGGTACGGGGAATTATCGATTGTCCGGATACTTTGGAGCATTTACGAGTAACGTGCACGCCCGACGACAATTCCAATTAATATTCGCTCGAGATGCAAGCGCGTGGCTATTTTGTCAAGTCGGCCGACCTTGTTAGGAATATATCAAATAATCGAGATGCTAACTCGTCAAATGGAGAGCTGGAAATTGTACGGTTCGAAAGAACGCGTAGAGTGGGAAATTGTATAGGATGTTTAACACTCCAGAAATACAAAATAAAACTATGACGGAAAATACTTTCGTTTGCTACTCGAAACGGAGCTATTCCTCTCCCTCGCTCTCCATCCCCACTTGTAAAAGTTTTGAAAGCTATTCAAACTTCCTTAAGGGAGTTGAAATTTCACTCGTTTCCCAGCAGAGATAATCTAAAATTACGCGCTACCGTTTCGTTGCTCGGGATATTCGCCGTATACTTATTGTACGATGCACGTATCTCAGAGCGAGTAAACGTATGGGGATAAAGAGTAAATTAACCGGTAAGACACGCTTTATCGCGTTACAACGCAGACCCTCTCATTACAGCCGTGCATTGGAAATAATGTCTCGCGCGGAAGAAAGTGGGCGAACATCGCTTCGAACGAACGAACGTCTGGCGAGGGACAAATTCACACCCTCTCGATCCTTGCGTTTCGCGCCAGGCCTGCCCCCTCGAACCGGTCCATTCGTCCATGGTCCAATGGCAGCGCGAAAATGCGACGTTTATCGTTCAACCAACGTTGGCGAATAGCGATGAAAAACTGACGGTTAGCGCGCTACGGCTGCCGATCCCGATAAGATGCCGCAAAAGCATGCTCGGGGAAGCAAATGGCGCAATCGATATAAGCGGTCCGAAAGGGACGCGATTAAGGAATATGGAAAGGAACGATGAATTCTCCCCGCGGACACAATACCAGTTTTCCCCACGAGCTGCCGACGGTTTTCATTATCCCACGATAAATGCATAAAAGTGCAGCGCGGGATATGGCAAGCGCCGTTATTGGACCAGAAAGAGAGTAGTCGTTTACGCGGCACGAATGTTCACGTGCCAGATAGGATGCCGATAAACGACGCCCCGTCGGGCGATGGGTACGCGCTCGCGAAGGGGGCGGGAAGGGAGGAAAGGAAAGGAGAAAGGAGCGCGGAGAAAATGGCGAAATCTCTCCTTCGAGCAGGTCGGCAGCGATAACGACGCGATTCATCGATCCACCTTCGGCTTAAAATCCTTCAAATCGGACAATGCTCCTCTCCATGCTCGAGCAGCCCTCGTATTCCCTCGCATTCCCCAAAGGGGGAGCCAGCGGAAGTATCGAAGGGACCACGTTTTGGAGAAGATCGGCCCCGCTCTCTCGGGGTCTCCTTAGCCTCTCCCCCGATGCACGGGGAGAAAGCGTGCGCTTCTCCGATCGGAGACGGGGTCGATCGTACGCGCTGGTCAACGAGAGCGACGACGCTCTATCCGTAGGGGAACGGACAGAGGGACTGTATCTCGGGACGTCTCTCGCGCCTTTCCCTCGAGCGTAGCCTCGGCGCATTCTAAGGCAAACGCACCTTCGTCGAAAATCCAAAACCGATTCGCCAAGAGCACGGTGCTAAGAGCTCGCGCGGTTGACGCGGTGGACGATCGCGTCCTACGCAATGGAGAAAGGCTGCCGAGCAGCGGAAGCGGTAGAGGGTTGGTTTTCGAGGAAAACGTCTCCCTCGCTCCTTCCAAGCCCCTCCGCCGATTTCCCTCGACCATCTCGTTTTTACCAATTCCGCGAGCTCTCCGTCCGAAGAGATTCTCTTGTTCGGGAAGAGTCTGCGCAGAGGTCCCAGAGGCTCGGGGACGCTAGGGGCGGCGCGGGAGGGAGGGAGCGGGCGAGAGGGGGAATGTCGGGCACCGTGTGGCGCGGGAGGGTGACGTCCAGGGCACGGGGATGGCGGGAGGCGAGCGTTTCATGTCTTTTCGACGTCGACGCAACCCCGTTGGCGCAGAATAGCTGCTCAGTGCTCGTCGAACGGCGCTGTGCTGCGACGGGAGCATGCCGCCGCGCCCTGCGCCACCGATCGCCCGATCTCAGGTACGCGAGCGTTATCCTCCTCGACGAGAATCCGCCGATCCACCGACTCGCCGATCCTCCCATCCGCCCATCCGCCCATCCGCCCATCCTCCCATCCGCCCATCCGCCGATCCGCCGATCCTCGCCGCGACGGCATCCCTTTGGCAGGCCGCGAGCGAGGAGGAGGGCCGGGGAGGCTCGGGGGACGCGTCCCTCGCGTATTTGCGAGAACCTCCGGCAGGAGGAGGCGCCAGGCTGGCCGGGGGAGGCGGAGGGGGAGGGGGGGGGGGGGAGGATGAAAATACCGTTCACCAGCAGTGGAAACGTCCTCGAGTTACGTCGCGATCCTCGTTCTCTTCCCCGTGACTCGCGCGAAGATCGTCTTCGCGGCGTCGTCCCCCCTTTGTGCGCTAGTCGTCCCCTCGCCGAGAAGCGAGAACGGTGAACGGAGTGCGTGGGTCTTTTAAAAGCCCGAGAGGTACGACGACGAGGAGCCTCGAGTATACGGTAATGTGCCACGGCAAGATTTTTTATCCAGGGCCCTTCCACGTTCCGCGAGGACCCTCTTTTATCGGGCGTTCGAGAGGAAACCGCGCGAGGTGGAAGAATTTTAGACGGAAGCCGTGAATGCTTCCGAGAGGATCGTAGGCGAATCTGGATCGTGGTTTGGTCCGCGTTGAGAGTCGAATGACCGGGTGAATTAGTGAATTTCCACTGGATCGATCGGTCCTCGAGAGAGGGAGGTGCAAAGGTGAGCCGATAAGTCTTTTCTCGTTCGCTGGTTTTTCGGTTAGGATATCTCGAGCGGCGCGCGTGCATGGCGCGAAGCGCATCGCCTCGCGCCTCTGGAGGCGAGATAGAGCGTCGCTCCGATCTAACGTTTGCCGCTATACGTCTACCAGGCCCTCACGTTCCATTTCCTCCGTCGAGGCGGCCCCGTTATTGTTTGGCGCATGCACGCGCGTTTTATTTGCGAGCGCGAGTCCTTGGTGGCACGATAGGCGCGATAGCGCGGATAACGAAAGACGCTCGATCGTTATCGTTGGCGATCGCTTACGGACACGATCCCAGCGGAGATGGATGCGACGCTCGGAAACCTTCGCCTACGCTCCTTCGAGAAAGAGTCGTGCGAGACGGATGTACGATTCGATCTCGAAGAGGGAGATGGAGGGACGAACGGCTTCGACCCTCGCCGCGCGAAATGCTCGCGTCGCAGGGCTCTCGAGGAAAACCGAACGCCGGTCCTTCCGCGGCTATTGCGAAATTAATATTCTCGCGCGTACAGTTCGGACTACTCGCTACCCTGATTTCCTGCCCGTTCTTCGGGACAATAGGCGGACGATTTTCGCTCGGCGGCGGGATCTTCGATCCATTTATCCGCGAAAACTCGCCGAAAGACTCGCACCGCAATTTCCCTCCCTGCGGTGGCTCGATATATCTCGTAAACAACACCGGCAGCATAATGCAAGAGGCAACTTTTCCTACGTTAGGCGCCCGCCTTCTTCCGCGTACGGTGCACCGAGCATCCGGCGGCAGTGGTGTGCGCTACTTTTCCAGAGCATTACGCGCCACGGATATTTTATTTTTGTGCCCGGGATATTTTTCAGGGCCAGAAAGTAATGCGAGTACGAGTTACGATGGTGCGATGAATAGAGCCTTGGATTTACCCGCGAAAGCTTCCGGATCCCATTCTCCTCCGTTACCTCCGAATAATTCCCCGTGTTTCATTTTCACCATAGTTCCGGTGGCGAAAAAATCTTAACGCTTTCGAACGCGGGAAGCACCTGCCGGTTAGGTTTAACGGGCAGTGCTATGCCCGCTTTACGCCATTGGCTTCGAATCTGTGCGAAGTTTTGCGGATTTTGGTGTTAAATTATGTTGGATCGGTCGACTCCGATCGCCTCGTTGAACGAACTTTTATCGGCTTCTCGACGCGGTGGATTGCACCGCGCGCTTTCTACGCCTCGTAGAATTTTCGCGAGCAAAAGTCAGCGAGGACGAGCCTTCCTCGGTGCTGGATCATCACCGCCGATCGATCCCACGATTCCCAGGTATAAAGGTGGAAATTCAGCGGTTTTGCCCGTCGATTCCATCTTCAAGATCGGTATCCGAGGTCTGCGACGTGGATGTCGCGCGGAGGACGCGATCCGTCGGTGATGGGCGAATCCGTTCGCGCAGAAATCCGAGAGCCTGCACGAGGGTGGCTGGCGATGTCCGAGATGAAAGCAGGTAGAGAGGGTGGACGGTGGCCGAATGTTCGAGCGCTCAGGCTCGACCTACTCGTTAGGGATACGCCGGCGTATTTGCGAAGGTGCTTGCGAGTGTGTTGCGCGCGTTAGCGAATTTTCGCCGTGCAGGGACGCGACATAGGTTATTGATTATCGTGAATGGCTTTATAAATAACCGATCGTGTAGGAGCACCCACCGCAGGCGCGTAAATATCGCTCGGCGGGGCATTCTTTAAAACCGCCACGGGAAGCTGGCGCGCATCTCCGCCGAGATGAAACCGGGAGTGTTTGATCGATGGAACCGTAATTCGCGATGAATCTCCACCAGCCGCGATTCCTCCGGCCTCCGGAATGGGCCGACTTCGACAACGGATATATTGCTGGCGCACACCTGCTATACTCTTTGAATAAAGGAACGCTTTGTGAATGCACGCGATATCGGAAGTATAGAGTGAATCCTTGGTCGTGAAGGGGCGCGTAAGCCTTTAGACTCGTACGTTCGTCGATCGTTCCGTCCAGATGCGCACCCCGCGTATGACCATACGCTTTGAGATTAGAATTTCGGATCGAATTTTCACCGCGATGCGTAAAAGTTAATTTTATACGCCCGTTGGCAATTGTGGATGAGAGCGCTGGTAGTTAAAGAAAAAAAACGCTCAAGACCAATGGGACGATTCGAGTGGCGCGACACGTACTCGCTGTCCGTCATCGATAAGATACATCGGCGTCTTACCAAATGGCATACATCGGGGTATCCCTGAAATATGGTCGAAAATCGAGTCGCATTCCGCACGAGACGGCAGGATCCTCGCGGCACCTTACGCGGACCATCGCGAAGCTCTTTCGATCGGATGCATCCCGAAGGAGTTGGCGAGGGAGTAAGCTCGATCGGCGCTAAAACGCACGTTGGCTAAACCCTCTGTGTAATGAGGCAAAGGGCGATCGAAGCGTCCGCTCGGACGGGAGTGGTTGGTCGATTATACTCGAGCACAGCCACTTCCGGATCGGCGACATTTCAAGCCGTGCATATAGCGCTTGCAAAACAGAGCGCAGCTGTGCAGACTTGCAAATTCTGTGCATATCCTTTCCCGCATTGATTAGCCGCTGCACGGTAGTCGGTAGTTCTCGGCCTCGCACGAGCGAGTCGCGCGGAGAGGAGTCGAGTCTTCGGAAATAATCCACGAGAACGCAGCAGGCCGTGTTTTAGACGACAAATCGAATTCCGATTGTTTTGCCGACGATTTGTCCCCGGTCTTCGCTCCTCTAAACCCTCGCTTTGTATCTTACGATGAGGCGCATATTGGTGTACCGGGCACGGGATCAAAGTGCGCAGCTTGTCGAACTAACTTTCCAGTTCTGTTCCCCTTCGCCGACATCTCGCTCCCGCGGTGTGAGATCGGGGATTTCTCCACGGTTTGGAAATACGATTCGCATAGGTTTTAGCCCTCTCCGCGATTTATATCGGGAATGTCGCTATCGAGAATTTTGGACCGATCGATCTTTTTTCGAGGAAGGAGCTCGAGACGCGAAAATGATCAAATCGTACGATAACGTGCTATAAAAGTGCGATAAAAAATATTTACGAATTCCTTTGTATAAGATCCGCGCGTCGATCATTTTGTCGGATTATCCGCGAGTATGAAATTTGTTTCGACGAATACTCGAAATATAGCGATTAGAGCTACAAGGCTGAAAGATATGATATTACTTATTGACCTGCTAAAAGAGAAACGTACGTATATCGTTTTTACCAACCCCGTGAAAACGCATCGCTAATTGAAATGCGTTCGTACTGCAGTCGAACGTGCTTCGCTTCGCAATGAATGATTCGTTGCAAACATTGTCCATAAACACGCGTGAAAAACAAACGTTCGATACCGTGGCTATTTTCCATTCTCGCATTTTCGAGTTATTGCATTTTACAAAGCGTCTCCTGGAAACAGAGCTTCGTTTGTCCTGCCGATACGTGCAAATAATGAACCTTTTAAAACAACAATTTGCTTACCTCTTTGCCAAATTTGTATGAAAACAACCGCGAATCCCGCATTTTTCCATAACTCGCGAAAACACGATCGAAGTATATTTAATCGATGTACGAACTATTCCCGAGAATTCACAAGGCTTTTGTCGCGTTTTTTTTCGAAAATTCCACGTATAAATATTGCACAAGACGGTATCGGAAAAATCGATGGAGGTGCTGGAAAGTATAGGAAACAGCTCGTTAAACCGCACTCGGGCGACATAACTTGCGCTTCCATTGCCAGCGTCGAAGTGAAAATGTCGCCGGCAATGAATGGCAAGTAGGTTTTTAGTAAGGGGTTCAAAGCATCGAATATCCGGTGGTATATAAACCACCCTCTCTCGCGTAGTTGGAAGATTCATTCTTCCGTCTTTATCCAGGCATGCAATTGCTCGAAATGCGCTACGATAGCTGCGCGCTAAATTTCACGTTCAAAACAGTCATAAAGCGTAAATGAGGACAATAATAAGGGCAACGATAATAAATAATGCTTTATTTATTATACGCGATAGGCGTGCTCGCCATTTCTCGCCAGTGTTGCGATATTCACGAGAAATTTATGGAATATTATCGCGCCGGCATTATGCGGAAAGCCCATTCTGTACGGCGAAATTCTGGCCGCGATTATCTATTCGAAGCTCGGCTAGACCGTACTTCGTGTATCGTAAGAAAACATTAGTTTAGCTACTAAAGTTTATCTTACATTTTGATGCGCTACAAATATTCACGAGTCCGTACTATCGCAATATCGGATATCCTTGAAACGATCATCAAGGAGAAATAATCTTCTTATTAGTCGCTTTAACGCACCTTTCAATTTGGCCTCTCTGCCAGATAATCCTCCTTCCGGCGCAATCTCGACCCTCGTGTTTTCACGCAAGCAATCGACACATTTTTGAACGTTCATTTGCGCGAAGATCTTCCGCGGTTTTCTCTCCGTTAGTCGATAACCGATTCTTTTCGCGTTACTCAGCTATGATTCGCGGCCCATCTCTTGCACCTGACGAGTCAAAGTGAAAGTAGCGAACCAAGTGGTTACGCGAAAGCGATCATCGCCGAATCGACTCTTTGAATTGGAACCGCGAGACATCCGCATTTAATTTTCACTCACGGATAAGCCAAAGGCCTTTATGCCATTAGAGAGCATCGAAGTGAAAATCGCTTTATCAAGAATGTGTCGTACGTCTCCTTACGGATCGATACGCGTTATTCGATGCCTAATTTCCTCCAGTATCGATACCTTCTTAGATAGGATTTCAGTGACCCTTTATAACGTGCCTATAGTCTTCCCCAGTTCCATTAACCGTCCGTTAACATCGCTCACTGCGAATCTATTTGGTCTTTTGCAAAGAAAAAAAAAACGTACGCAATGTCTTTCAGAACGGATGAAATTCTCGTAAATCGTACAACATCCGGGAACAGCTTCTCGCAGGAGGATGGAAGTGTTGTCCAAAGGAATTGATTTCGCTCGAATATTTGTGCGAGGGAGAAGGTTAGGTGGCGAAAATACGCCTTTTGTTCCCCCGCGAGGGACTTTAATGTCTTTACTTTATAAATGCAAGCTGTACGCCGCAGCGAGGTTCGCGCGATGGGTATCGTCGTTCCAGAAAGGGGGAAAAGACCGAATCCGGGTATCGTAATGGCTATAAAAATACGGGAGAATTTCAACGGCGGAACTCGCGTTCGCTGCCGTGCTCTCTCTCTCTCTCTCTCTCTCTCTCTCTCTCTCTCTCCCCTCCCTCTCTTTCTACAAACGATAAAACCGAAGAGCTTTGTAGCTAGAGAGTCCATCGGAACGAGAATCTCTCCCGCATCTCACCTATTGTTCTCATTCAGCGAAATGACTGTCCTCGCTATTTCTCCGCTCGTGCTTCGGACATTGCAACGCGATCTTCCCGCGCTTTCTTCTGCACCGTTGCCATACGAGTATCGTCCGATAGACCTGGAAATGATACGAAGATCGTTCCCTCGTCTTTCGGCTGATTTTCATTCGAAAACATTCGAACCAAGCATACGCAAGATCTCACCGCGAGGTCGAATTCGGACGGTGAGCACTGGTGTACTTTAATAACATACGGCTCTTTCTCCTAATCGTTTATTTCGATTATTGCCGCTCCTTCCTGGTCCGCGTTGGTTACTGGCGGAAAACAAATCTTTGCTCCATATATCCACCACATCCTCCTTCGTTTCCGCGACGCATATTATCGCATTCGGTTATAAATGACGGCCATTAATGAAACTGTACGTGCGATCGGAATGGCGATTAATCGTGGACGATATCGCGTACTCTCCATACACGATATAAAAGGCTATCGCGGCACGGTTCGAATGAAAAATGACGGTAAATCACTTCACATCGATTCGGTATTTACGAGCTCCGAAAGGACCAAAGCTCGATGGCTCTGCAATTAGGGGCGGAGAGGATAAATCGCAAAAGTTCGAGGCGTTTGTGGCTCCTGATATTCCGGCATGCCTTGGAAGCCCGAAAAAGGAACTAATCTCAGAGTTCTCGAATGGAACGCTTCCGAGGAGATGCCGGTCTCTTACCCTGCTTTGACGGCCTTGCTCTCTTTCCGCTCTTGCTCGAGGGAAGACCGATCGTCGAGACGCGTCACGTTGGGGCCGACGATTTTTGTTAGGCGCGTAAGATCGATCGGGTATGTCTGTCGGGCGTTTGAGGCGCGATCGACGGAAACGAGTCTATCTTCCTTTTCTGAAAATGAATCTGTACCGACTCGAAGAATAGGGATCCTGTAAGCGCGCGCTTCTAGAAAAGAATCAGGGTCCCTTTGGGATGACGATGGACGCGCGCAACGACAGATTTTGTATTCGCTCCTGAATTCGTCGTACCTGCACGAGCGTGAGTCCAACGTCGAGGCCGAGTGTAGCCGGATAAGGGACGTCTTAGGGGTGGCCCAGTTCCCCTTTAAAGAAACACGGGCGAAAAAGTTACGGCGGTTTAAGAACCTAAGCTTGGTCGTGGGATTCTCTTCGGGTCGGTTGAACGTCAATCGGGGATTAATTACCTCCGTCCTTCCGCAAATTTCTTCCTGCTACTTCTAATGTCCCTTTGTAATACTGCAATTACGCCCTCCTTAAAAACCCTTATTTATGCCGATTAGCAGGTTTCCGAGGGTTAAATTATCGGCGAGGGACGGGGGTGATTACGACCCAGCCTGGTAATTTAGCCGACTGTAGGCGCTACCGAGTAATAAGCGGTGGGGCATAAAAAGGGCAGTTTCGGCCTGGCTGTTTCGTTATTATGCGAACTGATATAAAAGGTTCTTGTGTTATTTATCCCGACGGCAATGTTCCTACCAAGCTATACATTACATCAAATTCAAACAATTTCGTCCAAACGAATTCTCGATACGATCGTTTAATCGTACACGGAATGTAGCTATTTCGACGCGTACGTGTAATTTCTTTACGAGTGTAAGTAAACTCGGCGGTGCAACATCGCGCGTGATTTGTACTCGGTTACGCGCGTCAAAAGTCAGAAAGCCGCGTTCCACCTTCCGTAGTATAGAACCAACGAAATAATATCGAGCTCTCGCGTCTATACCGAATGACCACGTTTCCCTGCTCTTTTAATTATGCCGGAATGATCAAAGTAACGTTCACTTTAATCGGTGTGTCGTACTCACCAGGACTAGCGTTTGATTAGCGCCTGATTTGTTTGACGATGTGGGCAATTATCCGTATCGAGGGCTTTTCTGAAAGGATCTTTAACGCTTCGCTATCGGTATATTTGTTTGTTTGCCTCCATTAATGTTTTGCGCAAAGCAACGGCGTCGGATAAATCTGTAGCGCCACTCGAGCAAAGAAACGTCTACTCCTTTGGCTTTGGCTCTTTTAATTCACCGATCGCGGTACGCTTCCCTTGGCAGTTTTCTTCCTCTTTCACCAACGATTTTCACCTACGTTTTTGAATAGGAAAGGGGAACGGTGCCACCGAGTTTTGGGCGAATATGTCGCGGTTGAAGGAGGAAAAAATGGGACAAGCTCTGGATGCGTTTTACGAACGCTATCGGGAAATACGTACGTCACGTTTATAACTTATCTCTTTCCCGCAGGTACGTGCTCGATTAGGTGAAAAATGTACCAACGGACTGAATAATTGTATCGACGGATAGCAGCGTATTCCGGTACTTCGCGCTTCAGCCTTCGTCCATTCGGAATGAAAAGGAGCGAACGAACGACGTATTCCGACGTGAAAGGGAACTATTTTGACGTTTACACTCTCACTCCATTTTGCCAGTCCCTCAAGTCGCACAATCGTTTTTTTAACGTTTTTTTCCCTTCTTAAAGTGACGGCAAACCGAGACTAATGCGGACAAATGAAAATCGATTAAACGGTGCCTGGAATCGTAACAGCTTTGCAGTCTTGCGACCTTTACTTTACGTTTACATCGTTCACGGTATTTCGAACGTGTGCGGAAAACGAACGATCGCTTATCGTATTGACGAATCGGTCGAATTGGGTCGATGGCAAAATCTCCGTGGTTCTCGCAAAATTCTTGAAAATTCATCGCCGCTCTTCGATCCGACGGCTGCATTTCCGATTGGATATGTCTGAGAAACGAGTCCCGCGGGTGTTAAGACCAGAGTCGCGCGAAGAACGATCGCGCGCTTCCAGCACGAGACTCGAATAGCAAACGGCAAACGAACCCAACACTCGAGGAGTAGAATCGGTATTTTCCAAGGCTAGCACTCACTTTGCGCATTCACACTTAGTTCTCTTCGAGAACATGTTCTCTCGAGAACATCGATCGGGAAAAGTTGCGATCGTGCCCACGCGCAGTGCGATACTTTTCGCTTGGAATTCATCGATCCTACATTGGCTAATGGACGAAGACTCTTAGCGTTGACCATCGAAAAGAGTGAGTCGTAGCGTCAGCACGATAGGCACGCCGAGCCTCGTTTTGAGCTTTATACTCGCGAGAGCTCGAATATCTTAGCCCCGGGTAGGTTGTGCGATTATGCGAGGAACATCGAAAGTCGTTGGGTTAAGGCGAAAAACGTGTGCGCGTACTGCCTCGATGGATGGAGGTCTGGCGCGCGATATTGAGAGCGCGATGGACGGAAAGTGGGTAAAGCAGTTTGAATTTGTCGAGTGAACTTCACTTATCCCGTAATTAAAGCATCGAGCCGCGTATGCAGTGCTCGATCATTTTTCATGGGCGTGCTTTACCGCGCTCCGTATTTGGACGGTCTCGGTGATTAATTTGTCGAGATCGCGCTGCTCTGCCTCGCCCTGTGCTTTTCAGCCCGACACCCTTAAAAAAGAGAATACACGACCCGATCTCGTTCCTCGGAAAAGACGTTGATTCAATTTAAACTTCCTCTTCTGTTTTCCATCGACCCACCCCGATTTTTTCCTCTCCGCCGAAATCCTGTCGATGGAAACTCTTGCTTCTTGAAAATCCGGTTGGAAATATATCGATGGAATAAAGTGGAAAATATAGAAACCGAAGTATGGAGATCATCGGCATACGTAAAGGTACAAAAGCAACATCTCGATATATATATGATTCGTGTGAATTTCAACGAGTGGAATTAAAATATATTTCCTCGGACGGTTTGAAAAATCGGTCGATCGCTCTTTCGATGTACAATATATTATTTTAACGTATCCTTATGGCCGGATGCAAACCATATCGACGTCCTCCTTGGGATCCTCCTCGGTGTGCATTCTTCCGGAACTGGGTTAAGACCCAAATTAAATTTTCCGTTGCACCGACAGCGACAAAATCCTGGTCTTTTCAGTTGGAGGCGAAGGTAGAACAAAATTTCCAAGCCAGTGGCGTAGAAACGTGGTTTGTTCCGTCGTGGTTTCGCGTTGTGCGCGAAAAAGGAGACAAAGGGGGACAGAATGAAAGGGTGGAATTGGGGAAGGAACGAAAAAACTCCTTCTCCGTGTTCGGCAGCTACCCACGTGCCCGCGACGATTTAGCAAATGCGATTCAACGATTCAGCTCCGTGCTTCGACGATAGCCCTTTAGAGTTTGCACGATGGAAGGAAAGTCTCGAAAAGGGCGCGCGTATCGAGCCGGTGTCGGATCGAGAACTTTGTTGCGCAAAACTACGACGATGTCGGCACATCGCGATTCTCCTTTCTGTCCAGACAATAGAATTTTTGGTGGTAATCCATGAGCGCCACGATGGGGATTAGGCGTCGAAATTGACCGATCGAGAGACCGTTCGCGGTGGATCGACGGCGAGAAAAATGTGACGCTCGGCTTATGCTCGACGCTCGAGGCTTCGATAAACGACTGGATCGAGTAGACGCCGCGACGCTGGATCGAGCGTGAGTACCTCGTACAATTAACGAGAAGCGTCGAATTAACGAGCCCATCCGCAAGTCCGTACCGATTTTATCATACCGGAGGGCTGAATACCTAAGACGATCGATACGATCTCTTACTCGAAAATAATGATTCCACATGGATAACCGACTTGGATGTGGAGTTGACGTTGTCAGAGATACGAGAAAGCTCGACGTTATAGGCACCTTGTGAAATGTAGGGCGGAGTATCGGGTACGCTAGGTTTTTGGCGTACGCGAGACATCGGGTAGAGGAGTGCACTGGTCCGACTCGGCTCGAAAGGAGCCTGGACGGTACTGGGACTTTGCCATTTTCTGGTATACTTTTAAGATTGACGCGACCGACAAAAAAAAGGGCCTGAAATAGAGTGTCCGCCGAGGGAGGAATGCATCGGTCCGCGCACAAAGAAAAATTTGAGGAGTTTGACGATACGAAAATTTGGGTCGCAGGACGATCGAAGCTCGCGCACAGTCGAAATGCTTCGTTACCTATCCTCTTAAACTCGCTCGCGTACCTCCCGAATGTTCGACGGACCTCCTCTCGCGTTCGAATCGATCGAACCCTATCGATTGTTTTTGCGAGAAGGACAAACGTCGCGAACCGAGAGGCATCGTGCTGTGCGGGTTTACGCGGCTCTCTAGATCGACGGGAAAGCCGTCGATGCATTTACCTTTCAAAGGCGCGCGCGCGCGCGCGCGCGATCGGTGAACCGATACCCATTTTCCAGCGGCGGATTCGCGAATACTACTCTGGCGTACCGATGGGTTCGGAGATCGCGATCGTACGAGAGACGCGGGGCGGTTCCTTCGTACGCCAACCGTGAAAGAATTTCATTAAAATTTTCGATTCAACGTACATCGCGTTAATCGGACGAAACTGTGGATCGTTATCCTCTTTGATGCGAGGAGGATTCCTTTTGAAATATTTCAAACGATGAAAATAATATCAGAGTCCGGCGAGAGAGGAGAATCGTAACGAAGAATCGGACCGAGCGGTCGCGTATTTCGTGAAAAACGACGATTCGCGAAAGGGCTTTACGAAAATCAGGAAAATATTATTCGTATCGTTCATCACCCTATTTTTCCGTAGGGTTAACAACCATGTTCGTTTACCGATTTGAATTTCCCGAAAGATCGTTGCATCTCGTAAAGGAAACGCCTATTTTCCTCGGAGACACCGTACTTCTGCGCGCAAACACAATTTCGCTCCTAAATATTTACCAGCGTAGATTCTACAGCATGTCGGGTGCCTGTCCTTTGCACGCTGCGGCTCAAAGAGATTACGAATATCGCCTGGTCGCTATCGCAAGAATCGGACGCTCCTCCTCGGCCTTCCAATGTTTTGTTATCGGAATCCAACGCGACGAGGAACTAAATTCGACCGTATAGAAAACGTCGAGCGTACTCTCCGTATTTCGTAAATTTGAAAATGAGAAAGCACGGCAAAAGATATAATGCGAAGAAATGGTTGAGACGGGGCAACTATCGTTAGACCGACTTGTACGAAAGTCGTACCCGCCATCGTTCGTAATAAACCACGACGCTGGAATATTTCTTCCAGGGCACCGAAGCTAATTCTCGGGGATAAGCTCGTTACTTTGCGAGCCGTATCACGTTGTTCGTGCTACCGTCTTTCTCGAGAAAGACATTTTGACGAATCCCAGTTTTTTCTTTCTTCCTTCACTTTCCTTTTTTTTTTCTTTTTTTTCAGGAAGTTGATTACTGCAACGTTGCACCGATAGCCGGCGTGCTAATCTGTATGCGTGTAAATACTCCCTGCTCGTTAGTCGTTTATATTTGTCACTCTTCACGCTTCCTACCACGCGGTGGAAAGGCGTTTGGCAAATGTTCGCGCCTTTTGTGGAAAATTGGGTTGGCGCAGAACGAAGCGACTTGGTAACGAAAGTATTAAGAATGTACGGCGATTTATCTCGCTTGCCGCTTTTCGAACATGATTTATTCTTTGCCGAATTTCGTAAAATCTGGCCCACGTCGTTTTATCACCAGAGCCATGGATTCGATAGCTCGTCCTGGCATTAAAGGGATAGCAATTTTTCATTTCGGACATGGCCCTTTTTTTTAAACATTTTGAACAGCTGCGTTTTCCAAAAGAGCTTATCGGCACAAAATGGAACAAATTTCGTGCATGCGACACGCCAACCGTCATCGATCGGATGACACCAACGCGTTGACATTCGTTTATAGAGCCAACGAAAGAAATTAGTTTTTCCCGGCTCGGAAGCAAACCCCGCCGGCTCATGCTGCTGTCCGTAGAAGATAATAATTTCGTAGTTTTACCGCAAATTAATTCGACCGCTAAAAGCGATCAAAATGGAAGGGATTTTGTCGAATACAACGAAGCCCCATTCTCCTTTTTTTTCCAAAGAGATATATTTTCTAATTTGTGCAAACTAAGGATCAAACACTTTTTTTGTACGAAAGGAGGTCTTTTTCGCGATCAAAGATTACTTCCGCCTTTCTCCACAGCGCGTATCAAGATCGGTATTCAAATTTCATTTCTTTAAAAATTGTCCGTACAAAAGAAACCATCCTACTTAATTATTTTCTACACCGCCAGGACCTGCTACGTTTATCGCACGCAAGGTACTAAGGAGCGATTGGTACGATAGTTGGACGGCAAGACAAGAAAGGTTGAGGCTTGTTACGACCAATACGTGTAAAAACCAATAAAGTACAAAGGTTGATCTTTCGTATGGACAATGTGAAGCATGGTACATCGGTACATTGTCCAAACGCAGAATATATATGGTTTACGCTCATCATTTTAGTATCGTGGAATCGTCGTTTTCTCGCGACACATTATGCTCATTAGGATAGATGGTCAGAGAGATATGGAAAGTTTTGAGAGGTCCTTGAAAATTCTGAGCACTCGCGGGCCAAGTTCTCTGGTGACCCTCGGAGTGAGAATTACGTTCAAAAGTGCACGAATGTAGAAACACACTTGCCCTCGTCACGCCATACTAGGTCATATCACGCCACCGCACGTGAAATGGAATGCATTGATTATGCAGACTTATCTCACGTTACGCGACATGGAATTGCACCGAAGAAGGCTATACTTTGCAAGGTTTCGAGGGTTTTTATGGTACTTCTCATTGTTCGTTTATTGCGGCAGGAATCGATGAAAGTTCACCTGCTCACGAACTACCACGAATCTTAAGTGATTCGCTTAAAAACGTCGCGAAAGCAGTTGTCATGGAATTGGGAAAAAGGCATTTCTAATCGTGGGAAAATCGAAGGACGTGCGCGTACCTTCGTAGGCCTCTATGGCAAACGGCAATGAAGTTCCGTGGAAGTATGGAAATCGATGGGGCAAGTTTAAAAAAAGTGTTGACGTCATATCAGGAATTGGCGTGGTGGAGAAAAGAAACGATTTCTTTATTACGTCTACGGTACGTTGTCCGCTCATAAATATCGCACGTTGCCAGACGTTCGCGTACATATGAGAAGTCAAATTCCTCCTAGCGATGGCTATCTGCATGCACATTTAAAGTTGAGAAATAGTTTATCGGCACGGTAGAGTTACGAGGAAAATCATTTGTCGGCGCTTTGATCCTTTAATGGACTTTCGAGCCCTTTGGTTGATCGAATTAAGCGCGTCACTTCGGCGCTACGAACAGCATCGAACGCGGCACCATGTTAAATCTCTGACCCGAGTCGTGCTTGCATCATATCGAATTCTTTATCAACGAGATAATTAATCCATCGAGAGACGATCGGCGAACGGCGACGCATAATGTTGCGACAAAAGACCTTAATACGATTTTTTACCCACAGCCTGCTCTTCGAGGCAAGGTGAACCTTTACCCTTAATGTTCGTGCATTTGGCAATCGCGCAAAATCGATTCGGCCCGATTGCATATCGAAAGCACTGTTTAATAATTGATTATAAAAGGATTGTTTCGGGGAAATTTAATTCAATACGGGATTTTAATTGCGCATGTGTTTCCTGCCCTTTCTAGGCGCTAGTTCGAACAACATCGATCCACGGCAGGGGCTATGATTAGCCGGGAGAAAAGTTCAAACTTTTTCATTCTCTAAATCTGCTTATCTCCGCCAGAAATTACCGACGATAGTAAAGTGCTTTTCACGATGTAAACGGTAAATGGTGCGAAGAACTTTAAGCTATCAAAGCTTTCTATAATGACCGAGATGGTTGCCCTTTCCATCTCGGATCATTTCTGCCCCATACGATTAATGAACGACGTGGTTTAAACTAGCCGAAGGTTAAATCCTTCCGGAATTCGAATCGTTAGGTATATTCGTAATGAGACGACGATACGGATAAACGATAATGAAATAACGGATAAACGAATATCCGAAAGCGGATAGGGATGACGAACAGCTTCTGCTCGAAATATTAGAGGCGTTTTCTCATAAAAAGAAAGAACCCGCGATATTTCGGAAGAGGTTAAAGCTGCACGCCACGTGCACGATATCGCGAAAGCCGGCGCACGATTTGCCCGAAGATTATAAATCGGGCTGACTGCCGTAAGAAAGTAGTCCATTGAATTGCGGGTATGGACCTTGACCCGCGACAGAGGCAAGCTCGGGCTAAACCGAGTTTGCGACAAGTGCGGTTCCAATTTTGGTCGATCACCGTCGTTTAATCCATCAGCAGCGACTTACACGGACGTCTCCAGATCCCTCGATCATCCTGGCGACGATCGTCCCATGGCGGTCCGATCGATTCGACTACCATCGGACAGTCTTAATCCAAAGTTTTCGGCGCTTCATATCGGCGAGAGAAAATTCCGTTCGAGCGCCTGGGCGAAGATGAATTCGCGCAAGCACGGCTTTCCAACTAACGGAATCCTTTCAGCGGTGCTGAAGGGCAGGGTAATTGGTCCGAAGCTCTTCCACCGACTGACGCTTCTCCGCAATTAGTTCTTTTTCCCTTTTATCCCTCCGGTTCGTTGGGCCGCTAATTAAAGTATGCGCATGCACGATCACTCTAACGGTGACTTTACAATTTTCGGGGTTAATATGGTTAACATTTACTTACGCCCCAGATGTACAGCCTTTGGCGAACTTCGACAGATTTTCTTCTCGAAATCTGACCGCAAGGACGAAATGCGGATGAGCGACTTACAGGATAAATCGTTTAAAACCGAGCGCAACATTTGACGCGTTAGGTTCTATTTTCTTTTCTTTCTTTTTTATCCAAACGATCCATCCGCGATTTTCGACTATCGCGAATTTGGAAAAAAGATCGACGAGATTACTATTTCCGCGCTGAAATTATCTTGGAGGTTGCGAGTACCCTCCGATAATGTGCGCGATGATTGCTCTTGCCGTATCGATGGTATAACATCGAATATCTCGCGAAGAGTCCCACGAAGGCTCGTCATCGTTTTAAGGGGGGATTCCGTACGAATAATTTCCCGACCTATCGTGCGGTTATACGTCATCGAGCATGGTCATTTTGCAAATCAATTTGCCCCGCTTGATTATCGGTTTGCAATAAAGCCGGATTAGAATATTTTTGGCCATTTCATATGATAATGCGCTAGCCGTTGGATTGGATAATTCATAATATTACCGTCGATGAACAGTTCCGTTGTGTACTGGACCGTAAATGGAATGTACCGGCAGATTATGTGGAAAATCGGCAACCGTACGTCCGAACGAATATTATTACGGAGTGTTACGTAATACCGGAATTAATGATAACATTAACACAATTCTAAACGGTTTTCCGGAACATACCCGCAATGATAATAGCGCGCAGTGAGCTTTTTCCTAAACCATTCTCCAGGATGAGTTTCCTGGCTGGGTGGAATTTTTAACGGTACGCATTCGGGATTCTCCTGTCCCGAAAATGAGAAATAACAAAGATCAAGGGACGCGCCTTGATATTTAAATTGTCATTTAATTTCAAATTGAAATGCAAATTGGTTGCCGTGGTCTTTTGGCTTCTATTCAAATAGGATAGCCTCCCCCCTTCCCTTCCTTCTCCTTCTCGTTCGTATCCACACACAACGCGCCGACACTTTTCTTAGAATCTTAATTCTAATTATAGAGGGGCTTTAGCAGCCGCGTCGTGCAGGTATTCGTATATTCCGGCGATATTCGACATTAAACGGGAGCAGCGGTGGTTGTAGGTACATTGCGAGACGGACCGGCCTATCCCGGAATTTTTGTAGCCGACTTTCTGAACGCAGGTACAATACCGGCTTATATCGCCTTCAGGAAGGAATTACGGAAGGCACAATGCTCCTCTTATCCTTCCAAGAAAATGAAAAATCCGTTACGCGTGTCTACAAAAGCCCGACATTCGTATATAAACTTGGAACGTAGTTTATAAACTCTTTAGGAGAGAACCCGGCACTCGTGCGTACAAAACAGAAACTCATTAATGACTTTACGTCGAACAAAGGATTAGTTTTACGACGAGGGTATTATTTAAAACGGCATTCCTGTTTTCCCGGAGCCTTGTACCTCCAAGTCTAGCCTCGAACAATTTGCGGCCCGGCCAAACTTTCGTCGCTCGTATTATCTTGACCTTATTATTTGCTTGGAAGGTATATCGACACAGCGAGTTTCATTGAAAATCTGGATCATATCGATGTTTTATCCCAGATACCCGGGGGCATTCGATAAAGTGTCGAGTCCTCGATCGTTGCCTATATTTTTTTAAACGGTTATCGCCGACTTACGTGAGCCATGCTTTATTGGGCTCCGATCGTCGAGATCGAATCGAAAAATAAACGCGGATTGATCGAGCAATACGCCCATTTTCGAGGAATTCGTAGGTGCTTTTCAAAATTGCGCCAGGAACGCGAAGGCCCGGGAAGGGTCTGGATGCGAAAAAGAGAGAGAAAAAATTGTGGTGACCTCGAGGCCGTAACGCAAACCGTTGAGCCTCCTGTTTGCCGGACACTCGGAGTTCCACGGAGTTCATTTTTCGTTTGATGGGGAAAAAGTCCACTTCGTGAAAAAAGTTTTCCCGCGGGTTGGTGCTCGCGCTGATTTTGGGGCGCTAATGATGAAAAATAAAATAGCAAAAGGTCCGTAGCTCTCTCTCTCTCTCTCTCGTCGCCCGCCGCAAGATGAGAGAGTCAATGGAACATCTTGAACCGATCGATTTTCCTCCTTGGAGCTGTTGGCGCGCGATAACGGTACCGCCTATTATCCTTTGAATCAGAAATCTCGCATAACGAGCGCGTTTCACGCCGATAAATCCGTTGGAAAGTCCCGAAGAGGAGCACCGTAGTTTCGGCATATAAAATCAAATAATCTGAAGCTTCGAGGCTGCGGTGCCGTGGCCGAGATAGTATCGGGCATGCATCGATGGGCAAGTTGTCCGAGAAAAACGAGTTTGGCACCCTCGGACCGACGGCGCCCCTCGTTTTGTCGCGCCAACAGTCTGGAAAGAAGTGCGGGGAAAGAAGGCGCCCATTTTCGTACGCTTTAATGCCTCTCCGTATACTCGAATGGAAGAACGAAAGCGCCGGTATTCCGGTCTGGGTTTATCATCGCGACATTCGAAACACCGGATTGGATAGCCGGCGACGTTCCTCGAATGTTCCTCGAGCGTTCCTTGGACTCTTGGGTAAGGAACGGAAATACCTGGGAGGTTTTTGCGGCTCTCGGAAGGGAAGGCGTCGGGCTGTACATACTTGGGGTTGAGTGCCTCGCGGACAACCCCGAGTGTACCCTCGTAAAGGAACATTTTTCCACGGTAGTGGGTTCTACTTTGTTCGATGATTCTTCAGGTTGGCCACTTGGCGCCGAGACGTGGCCGGGAAAGTAATGGAAATTGTACGTAGGTAGTATAACCTGGCCCATTATCATGGCTTCGCAGCGAACAATGCGGCCTCGGATTAAGAAGGGACGTGCGCGATTAAGATTGCGTCTAGAGTTCGCCTTAACGCGACTCTGGCATCGCGGATGCTCGGATAAGATATGCCGAACGCGGGAAGAATTTCGAGGATCCTCTACGTATAGATCGTCGCGAGATAGCGTGGCGCAGACTTCGCGAATGTTTCCACGGCATGGTATAACCTGGATTACAAAGGGCAGATCGAATGCTCCATACTCGAACAAATGGAGCGCATCGGCGTATCTCGAGAGATCTCTCCTAATCCTCGCTCACGCTTCTTCGTGATTTCGGCCGCTATTCCTCGTACGAAACGAGAGAATTTGCATTTCGTTACACGAACGAAGGCTCTCCACGTGCCTAGATCGCAACGGAAAATACGAGAGTTCACGATTTCTCCGAGTTAATAACGTCTCGTAGTTTTTTAAAAGAACTCTGACGAATACATCGACCTATCTCGATTCTCCCTATCGGTCTCTCGGAGATCGCTCGATCGGCCCTCTTTCCTTAGATTCCGTTAACGCAGAAGCCCGATATTTGGATGCTAACGCCATGTTCGATTTCCATACCCTTTTACGATTATGCACGGACGAATTTCCTGCTAAAGTCTCGAAGAAATCCCGTCGTCGTCGCACGTCCTTTCTCCTTCTTCTCTCTTTCCCTTTGACATTGACCGCGCACGAAAGGGTTTTCCGCGCGGAGTATCGAACGTTCAGGCACCTCCCCACGTTCGTCTTTCATTCGGCCGAGGCTCGTCGATCGCGCGAAAAAATTCCAGGGCACGGATTACGAACGCGACGCGGCGATTGCTCGATGCCCCAAAACTCGGGCTCTCCGGGCGGATGATGAAATATTTGTCCGCCGCACCGTCCTCGTTTCTTCCAATCAAATCTCGATGGCCTCGCGCACAAATTCCTGGATTTTCCGCGTGGAAGAAATGGAGCGTTTAAAGAGCGTGCTAGCTCCGTAGAGGCCGGCCGATGGGTAGAATGACTCGAGAGCTTTCCGCGAGGAAGATGGGGCACTCGCCCGCTATACCGCCTTTATTCCCTCCTCTTCCTTCCTCCGCCTCGTTCTCAGAGCCGAGCCGGTCCAGCATTTAGGAATAATACGATACTCGACCGAAGCGAGCGTGGGTGAAAAGCTTTTGGAGCAGGTATCTCGGTGAGAAACGAGTCGCAGATACGTATTTACGTAGCGATCGACGTTACTTCAACGTGCAATGCCGATTCTTCGCGTAGCGTTGCAACGTACCTAAAGGAGCTGGCGCGCGGCCCATCGCGGCCGTGACTCGCGAATACCTCGGCGGTCAGCGTACACTCGACTCGCTCGCCACGTCGCCGCGATATCTTCCCTTCCCCGGCCTCGCATCCCCCGGCCCTCTCCCCTCCCCACCCCACCCCACCCCCCAGCCAAACCTGGCTGATCGGATCGGAAAACATTTTCAGGGCACGGCATGAACTCGAGCGGGGAGTCAGCCGGCACGATGTCGGAGGATTACGACGTGGGTGTCGCGGGCGGTGGGTGCGGCCCGCCGGAGGAGGAGACGGGCTCGAATCTGCCGACCTGGGAGGCCGCCGCCGCCTCCCTCACCCTCGGCTTCCTCGTCCTGGCCACCGTCCTGGGCAACGCGCTCGTCATCCTCAGCGTCTTCACCTACAGGCCGCTGCGCATCGTGCAGAATTTCTTCATCGTCTCGCTGGCCGTCGCCGACCTGGCCGTCGCCATCCTGGTGATGCCCTTCAACGTCGCCTACCTGCTCCTCGGCAAGTGGATCTTCGGCATCCACCTCTGCAAGCTCTGGCTGACGTGCGACGTCCTCTGCTGCACGGCGAGCATCCTCAACCTTTGCGCCATCGCCCTCGACCGCTATTGGGCGATAACGGACCCGATCAACTACGCCCAAAAGCGCACCCTCAAGAGGGTCCTGGCGACGATCGCCGGCGTCTGGATACTCTCGGGTGCCATAAGCTCGCCACCGTTGGCGGGCTGGAACGACTGGCCGGAGGAGCTGGAGCCCGGGACGCCCTGCCAATTGACCAGGAGGCAGGGTTACGTCGTTTACTCCTCTCTGGGCTCCTTCTTCATCCCCCTCCTGCTGATGAGCCTGGTCTACCTGGAGATCTTCCTGGCGACGAGGCGGAGGCTCCGCGAGAGGGCTCGGCAGAGCAGACTCGGGCCCGTGCAGTCGACCAGGCATCGCGAGACCGACGACGCCGAGGAGTCGGTCAGCTCCGAGACGAATCACAACGAGAGGCCGCGCTCGCACGCGAAGCCATCGCTGATAGACGACGAGCCGACCGAGGTGACCATCGCCGGCGGGACGGCCGTGACGACGTCCTCCAGGAGGATGGCCAACGCGGGGACGACGGCCGCGACGACGACGACGGTCTACCAGTTCATCGAGGAGAGGCAGAGGATCTCGCTGTCGAAGGAGAGGCGGGCGGCGAGGACGCTGGGCGTCATCATGGGCGTCTTCGTCGTCTGCTGGCTGCCCTTCTTCCTCATGTACGTCATCGTACCCTTCTGCCCGGCCTGCTGTCCCTCGGACAGGGTCGTCTACTTCATCACGTGGCTCGGGTACGTCAACAGCGCGCTCAATCCTCTCATATACACGATCTTCAATCTCGACTACAGGAGGGCGTTCAGGAAATTGTTGCGTATTCGTTGAAGATCGCCTCGCGGCCTGCACGACCAAGGGCAAAAAAGCGCGATCGTTTCTCCTTCCTTGTAGTTTAAGGCGTCGAGGCTTTGAGGCGCTCGAGGCGTCGATGCCTCGATGCGTCGATGCGTCGAGGCGCCGAGGCGTCGAGGCGTTGAAGCGTCGAGGCGGCGAACGGCCGGTCGCGGCGGGAGCGAAGAAGAGCCGCAGGGTCAGCGAACTGCACCGGGAGCGAGGATCCTCGGTCGAGAATACTTCCCCCTCGAATGTCGAACTCGGACGGTCCTAAGAACGGCTGCGGTTATCTACGCTCGACCTCGCCTTGACCAAACGATCTGCCGACGCGATTCTTCCCCCGATTGCTCCTTCGAACCGAGCATCCTAAAGGTAGAAAATTCGACTTTTACGTTCTTGCCTTCGATATGGTTACCGTTCGGCCGTCGGACGTTTTTAACGAATCCGAGAACCTTGGAAAGGTTACCGAAGGTAACGACGCTCGAAATCGAAAGTAATACGAGTAACATCGCGATGGTGAACGAGGCAAAGCGGAAATTTTCCAGAGAAGGAGACGGTCGAAGCTCGTCTCGTTAAGGTCCTCCGATTGATCCCCCAAAGCTGGGGAACGGCCGAGGGGAGCGATAAGGAACCTCGAGGAAACGAGCTTGCCGCGTACACGCTCGTGTAAGAACACCCTAATGTTGATAACTCGATCGTTCCGTCTTCGTGGCCAATGTCGCTCAAGTTTACACCGATATTAGGTCGGAGTTTAGTTCGCCAAGATTGATAATGCCCACGGTAATTTAGATTCTGCCGGCGATGCTGGATGCGCGGATACATCTTAATGGATTTAATCGGCCGAATAACGTTCGCTTAAGTACCGACGATCGAGAAAATTGATGCCTCTGACCCGATGTATTCGATACACGATCGCGATCGATATCGCGGTACAAGCTAACCCCGTGCTAATAGCGGGTGGTCGCATCCCCCTGCACCTCGTTTGCCTTTTAAGGGTTTGAATTTGAACCAAGGATCGTTCGTGGAAGATTGGGGATGACCACCGTTCTCCTTCAGAGTGGACGATCGTTACCTCGAGTGTACTTCGCGCTCGAGCGGCCGAAAGATGATTTCTTGCTTGCCAAACGTCCGAGGTTTTTCAGAGGCCGTGCAAGTTTGCGCGCTAACGGCAAAGGATTCTGCGGCTAAAGGGGCGCGTCCCGAAGAAAAGGCTTCCCCCAAGCTAAATTCGCCCCGGCGACGAACGGTAATTAAATCGTTTCGTTCGAAATACCTTTGAAGGATCTCGCCAGCCGCGAGTCTGGCGCTAAGAAATCAACTTTAAGCGGCTCTTTTGCGGCAAACTTTGCTCGGGCCTCTACGCCGATTCTAACGCCCGTCGGGCAGTTGAACGGTTAACTTTTCTTTTTTCCTTTAGCAACGATAACGAGAATATCTTAGACATTCGGTAGGCGTACCTACCCTTCATTATCAATCGCAAGTATAACGGTTGTGACTAATAATAATGGAAATTCAAATATATGAAAAAGGGGACACCGACCGTCTACGTCGATGTTGTAGCGCGGCGGTGGTTATCCAGGAGGAAAAGGAAAAAAAAAGAAAGATTATTCCGAAGAGGGCGGAAAAACGCGATGGTTGCATGCACACCTAAGCGAGATTGTATAAAATTCTATAAATTATATGAATTACCTCCAGACTTATTTACATCTACATGCCGTCACATTAGACGCACACGAGCATACACCGCGAGACACGAGAAACACTTTGAATGACCAGAATAAAAATTAATTATCAATTTCGATGAACGGGGGAACGGGCAGCTTGAAAAATTTGCCGTCCCCTCGAGTGCCGCGCCAAAAAAAGAAGCAAATATTGGGAAACCACGGACGATGGGGAAACACTCGACCTCGTCACCAAAGGCACTCTATAATAAGGTTGTGATAAGGTTGTGAGAACACGTTCGTAGCCGTGCTACGAACAGCGCAAGATTTTTAATTATTAGAGTAGACAAACGAGCATTATTTTATTCGAGGCACCGCTCGTTCAGGTGCGATTTCCTACCCAAGGAGGAACCCACGTGACATCCGGATATCGTTGCTACTAGGATTTTGACTTCACCGATGGAAAACGGTCGAACGTCGCTCGTACGACGATTCCTGCATCCTTAAGTTTTCTCCTATTTACGATTCGATGAACCGACGATACGAGAGGTCCTTCTTTCTATTTCCAAATTTAGCCAATCTCCCCCTCTCTCGAGAAAATTCTCCCTATCCGAGTACAAAGAACGGTCGTCGCGAAGGAACGCTCGGACGTATATTTTTGTACTCGCTTCTTAGTCGAATCAACTAGTACGCCGGTACAGAGGAAAATTAAAAAGTGCCAAAAGAAGAAGTTTATACGTAGCCGGTTTCATTTCAGGGATAAGCTGTTTACGTTCCTTCTTCTCCCTTTCTTTCGGTCGTCTTTACCGAATGATATTAACGCGTGAACAGTACATTTTCTATTTTTACGGAGAACTACCTTTTACGGCATATCTCGCCCGACACGAGACACTCGGCCATTTATTCGCAACGTGTCCGTAGATTGTCCTACGTAAACTCCTGCAGGAGTAACGCGGAATGACGATTTACCTTGCGAGGTTATTAGAAACATTTCAAGTATTTACCGGTACCGACCATATCTCCCTATCCGTTTCCAAGGAGCTTTTATCCTCGCTTAAGTTGCGCTTCATATTTTACTACCAACGATTCCTCCTAGGTCTCATTCTCATTTCAGCGGCAATATCGAACGAATGGACAAATTTGTGACTAAACGAACTACGTAATCGGCTGTCTCTGTTAGGGATTGATAATGACAATTATGTATATAATTCATTCGCACCGACGTTTATATATTTATAAATAATTACGACCGTTATCGATCGTTCTATCGAGATATTGCAAATAGTTAAACGCGAAGACATATCTTGCGTGCGTTTCCGTCATCCAATTTCTCTTCACGTTCAGAACGCGCATTAACGGCGTTCCGCAGACATACGCCACGCAGTTCCATCGTCTTGGGTAGGAATCTTCAGAGTGCGTACTTACATTAATTATGTCGTATTAATAATATTATATTAATATTACATTACTCGTATACGTATCATCCGGCTGATTTTCGATGACCGCCTCACGGATCGGGACCCGGCGGTTCGACGACTTTCCTTCGGAGAGACTGAAATAAGAGTAGCTGCGTGGCAACTTTGCTGATTGGCCCTGTTTGGCCGCGTGCGTATCTAACCGACGTTCCAAACACTGGCACCCAGGAGAAAATATTCAGAGGATCGGCGGTAGTTTCGTGATTTTTCGGAACTCATGCTTAGTATCTTCCTGGAGATGCCGTGGATCGATCCGTGAGGCCAGCACGAGAGTCGTACATGACGTAACTGGGCCTGGTCGCCCCTTTCAAAAGGACACTACGCTAGATACGTATAAAATATACATATATAAATAAATAAATATATATATATATATATATACCTAGTTATTAAACTAATACTCCATTGGTTGTGATTTACAAGTATAGCAATACAGGAGCTCGTTTCTGCACGCTGCAATTTAATCGCGCACGGGGCACTCTTGTCAATTTAATGTGCAGTCTAATATTGATAATATCGTGCATCTTCGTATAGAAGCGTGACAACAAATACATCGGGAAAAAGGTATTGGCGCATATAAAGTTAATGCAGGACGTTTGTTTGTCCGATACAAAACGTTAAATCGGACAAATGGTAAATACTCATCGGTGACGTCTCGTCCAATTTTTCACCGCTAGAATGCTATTGAACTTTACTTTGACAAATTGTCCATTTTTGCTTGTACGGTGTCCGATCGTGCAAATCGAATAAATTTTGATGAATTCAATTTGTTCGGACGATTTAAACTACGCTTTTACTTACGGGTGTATTTATATTGCGGGGAGATTTTCACAGCCGATCATAGGTCTACTTTCTGTGGAAAGTACATTTAGCTACCTTGCGTCTCTTGTTCATCTCACTTTCTTTCCGTAACAACGTTCGGAAACCGAGGCACGTTGGAGCGAGAAGGGCGCGATTAGAAATGAAACGTACCTATCTTTCGAGTACTCGATATCCAGAACCGAGGAAAAAGAATCATGAAACAAGAATGTGCCCCGTACGCACATGCCGCGGTGCAGCCAACGAGCGTTCATGTGAGCCTGCCGCTTGAGTGTGTAAATATCGAGTAAATTAATGAACAAAACATTCGTGTATGCGTATGGGTAGCACGCGGATAGTGTGAATGATAAATATGTCAAATCGATTGACGATTATCCGTTTACTGCGACGAACACTGTAACGAAAATGAACTCCCGTCGCTGATGAGCGGTCGTACGAAATTCTGAGAGCAGGCGATGTGGATTAATATGGGATATGGCCAGTCGCACCGTTCCTGATCGATCGGTCAAAAGCCGGGCCAAGTTTTTTTTGCTCAGGATATATATATACCGATAGATTATTTAGTCTTTCGTTGCGAATCATTCGTTGCGTCGTCGCGATAAAGGATCTTCGAATAAGCGCGTTAGCCGCAGACCGTACATTACTCGGGATTATTCATGCGTTTACTCAAGGACTAATGTTCTACTCAATCAAGCATAGATATACACCGAAGAGCACGGCGTCGTTGCACAACACACAAACGATATTCGCTCGAGCACGGAAAGTTGTCCGTGCAGATAAGCGAAGAGCTATTTTGAAATTGATATAACGCAAAAGTATTCGCGATTATCACGGTTTTACCCTGCTCGAATGACTATGATATGTGCGTTACTGAAATCGTAAACCGGAGGTGATCGGTGTTCCGACCAACGAGTTCGACTAAACGGATATTTGGCCTGTATTAAATTCACCGAGTGATACAGCGCGACATATGCGAGCCTCGTTTCCTTCTTTTCTTGCGTAGAAATCGGGAAAGCATTGGACAGAACTTCGTACGTCTGCCCGTGCGAGTAAATATTGAGAAAGAAATAAAGATATATATCTATATATCTATATATA
>JBCFXI010001543.1:0-48857 GCA_038496175.1 Ampulex compressa | reverse complement strand
GTATTTACACTTCGGCTCGTATTGTGACCTTTCTCGAGCATCAGCTTAAGAAGCGTTAACGCCTAACACTTGGGCCCAAGTTTCGTCGAGCTAAATGGCACGGGAAGGGGTTAAACATGGGTAGGGAAAGGAGACATTTACGTCGTGTTATGCTTCATTGTTTCAAGAAAGGTGACAATGTAAAAAATACTGTCGACGAGATTTGTACTGTATACGGGGATGGTGATATAACTATTAGAACCGTCCGCAATTGGTTTAAAAGATTTAGAGGGAAAAATTTTTATCTGAAAGATGAAGATCGCACTGGCCGCCCAAAAACGACAGATACGGACCTTATCAAGGGCATGCTTGATGAAAATCCGCGATATAGTGTACGGGAGATAGTGAATACCACTAGGATTCCCAAAACAACAGTGCATAATCACCTAACCAAGATGCGATATGTTAATCAATCACAATTACTGACGGAGACCAACCCTATGAATCGCCTCTCTACGTGCCATTTGCCTCTCCAGCGACACGAAAAAAAATCCGTTTTTAAAGAGGCTTGTCACTGAAGACGCATTTAAAAATTGATGCTATGTGAAAGACTATATTTGAAGAGGAAGCTTTAAATGAAGAACAGCTCTTTCCAAATTTAGAAATTTTAGTCCAAGCAGCTTTACCTCTTCCACATTCTAATGCCAAAGCAGAAAGATTATTTTCTATTGTTACAGATGTGAAGAATAAAAAAAGAAATAAGATTGATGCAGCTACTTTAGACGCGGTGTTTAAAATTCGATGTTCTTTCCAAGCCAATGATATCGATTGCCGTTCTTTTCAAGTAGACTCAGAACATTTAGAATTGCACGAATATAAGAATTTATATTCTTCCAATAATAGTATAATCAGTCAGCACAATGATCAACATAACTGTCGCGTCACTACGCTCATGGAAGACGGGAAGCGGGCCTTAAGGCGCCGTGAGTCGTCTCCCCGACCGTCAAAAGGACGAGAGGGCGGGAGGGGTTCGCGCGCAAGCGACGAAAAAACAAAACATACGCGCCTTCGACGCTTTAGCTCGGCTTCGCCGCCAAAAAGCGCGACTTCAACGGGCAGTAGCCTAAGACTAGCGAAAGTGAATGGACGGTCCGAGCAACAGCCAGTGGTGGCACTATTTCATCTAACCGTTACTCGGTGTCCAGGCGACTTGTTCCTATCACGGAAAATCAGGCTGCCCGCTTAGGGCAAGTTTGTTGAAAGCGTGTGAGTTGTGCCACGGCGATTCATTGTAAAAGTGGCAAAAGCGTGTGGAGTGATCTCTTGCGAGTGGACGTTTGTGAGCGCTCTACGTTAAGCCATCCAAGATAGCGTCGGCTGCGGCGACCATCCAGTAACATAGCGTCAGCTGCAGCGACCACCCAGTAACATAGCGTCGGCCGCGGCGACCGTCTAAGATAGTGTCGGTGCCGCCGACCATCTTGTACGATAGCGTCGGTTCCGCTGACCATCTTGTGCGATAGCGTTGGTTACGTGATCGGGAGCGCCGCCCAACATAAACTGACCAATTGTAAAGCAATAAAAAGGGTTTTTTATGCCGGTCTGGCTTTTTCCCTTAAATTGACGTGAGTTCATTTTCCTTCCATTTACAGAAAAATTAATTGCTTAACTTAACTAGACTACCATACCACCTAAGGTGTAGAGTCATAACAAAACAATAACTATAGCTTTTAGTACATGCTATCCACAAATTATTTTTTTTCACTGCATTAAACCAATAGAAAGCAATTGTTCCACATTTGCCATATTGAAACTTTACAACACTTAAAATCATTCTTCGCTTTTGCAACGCATTTTTTTGTCATGGTTTTTTTTCTTTTTAAGCATCGGCATTCTCTCTTTTTATTCTTATGTTAACTAATAATATTGTTGTCACAATTATAATATGCTCTTGATTATTTTTGATTGCTGTTATTTTCGGCATATTTTTCATCATAAATGTTTTCTAATCGGAGAGTGATGTGGTCTATACGAATTTCGATCTATACGAGCATGTTGTGTGTGGTGTGCGTGTGTGCGCGCGCGCGCGCGTGTGTGCGTGCGTGCGTGCCGGTGTGTGTGTCTGAAGCGCTTCGTGTTTCGTCGAGGACTGCCGTGCGTCATCTTCAGTGACAACGCCACCAATTTCCAAGGGCCGGTAGCAGAACACAAACGGATCAGAGAGTATCAGCCTACCTCTCCAGTTCTGGTATTGAGTGGAAGTTCATCCCCCCGCTTAACTCCCACGCAGGCGACCTATAGGAGGCCGTAGTCGAAAGCTTAAAGCACCATCTGCGGCGCGTTATTGGAACCAGCACGCTCACGTTCGAGGAAATTACCACCCTCTTATGTCTGATCGAGGCTTGCTTGAACTCACGAGACGGCCCGGAAGACCTGGATGTCTTGATCCCCGGGCATTTCTTGATTGGGGCTCCATTATTGGCCGTGCCTTCTCTTCCTGCGGGTGCGCCAGACCTCTATGCTCGGACGCGTTGGCGTTTTGTGAGCCAAATGCGCGACTCCTGATCTCGGTGGAGGGACGAATATTTGCATACATGTAGGAGAGGATGTTTATACCGGAAAAAGAATGTTAGAGTATACGGGTAGTAGGTAAATGTGCGAGAAGATGGAGTATGTAAGCATGAATGAGAGCGAGCTATGATGGCGTAAGTGTAGGCAGCGAAGGTGACAGCGAGAGAGGAGAGGAGATCAGCGGTTGTCAGTAAGGTGAGCAGTGGTCGATCGTTGAATCGCGTCTCGTAACCTGTATTCTAATAAATTGATTTTTAGTAACCTAGTGCATTGTTAATCTGCGGAACCTCTACATTAAACATTACTACATATATATATATAATCTTTCTATTCTAACACACGCAGCTCAGAGTCGTTCCCACATTAAAATATTAGTAGTATATGGTTACAAGTTCACAGACAAGACGAAGTGTCATTAATGCCGTATCTTGCTATCGAAGACTGCTTGTTGAACAAAACAGGAAAAGACAAACGACTTTAAATGACTTCATTACAAAAAAAAAAAAATATCAAGTGAGGAAGAACTTTCCTCGTAGAAAACATGACATCTTTACTCTACCTTTTTTTGATTTTCGTGAATGTTTTATAAATAAAAATGGATATTAGCAATGAATAAGTCTATAATAGATGTAACAAAAAGCTATCTAACAATAAATGTTACAAAATAAAATAAAAAAAGAACTGATAAATTTTCTTATTCTTTGTTTTGTTTTACTTATGGCCATTATTTACATATTAAAATAACCTCGTTTAACGCTGTTTTGTTTAATGCTGAAACTTATTGGAATGTACCCTTGCATTAATACGTTCGGCGCCAAGCGTGATTCGGTTGAGTTTTTTTTTTTTTTTAATTCATTTTTCGGCACCGACTGCTAAGGTCATATGGCCTAGGACCTACTGTTTAAGGTGGATTCCGAACCACCAGGAGCTACGCTATACATATCACATAGAAAAACCAGAGGTGATGGGCGGGATTCGAACCCGGGTCTGCCGCGTGGCAGTCTGAGCCTCTATCCACTACACCACCGTAGCTCCCTCGGTTGAGTTTCTCGCGAGCCCAAGTTTCACTGTCGGCGCACCAAAACGGAAATGGAGAGGTAAGCGGGAATACCAACAATGTAACTCGAGGAGGTCCGTGCGTTGTCGATTATCTACATTTACAGAGCCTTCAACTCATAAAAAGGATACATTGTTTAGTTCTGAAATAAACTTATCGGTAAGAAGCTTCTTTTAAATTTTTAAACGCTTACAGCTAAAAGCGCTGATCGCTTTCCCCTTACCTGGAAAGCGATAAGCGTTTCAGCTAGAGATCTACGAAGGATATCAGTTCAGTTATTCTAAATCATTCAGTTGACAAACATACTTCTTCTGAAGCGCACATCAATAATTTTTTATCCCGAAAATGTTCATGGTACGGCGTGAAAGTACAATTGAAAGTGATAGTAGTAATGAAAACGTTGTGAGTTTTAGAAAAAAAGTTATAAATAGAATTTCATCGAATTCAGAATCGGATACTGATGCATCATATGCAACTGAGGATCTTGAACACATGCTAGAAGAACTAATTATAGACGAAGAAGAGGAATTGACCATATCAGATGATTCATTAGGCAATATCCAATGGAACGAGTTCGCTAGCAAGCAACAATAATTTCCGTTCACCGGAAAAAGCGGGCTTCTGTTGGATTTGCCGTCTGACATTAGCCCGGGTGATGTTCTTTCGCTATTCTTGAATGAAACAGTAATAAGTCTTTTAGTCACAGAAACTAATAGATATGCCGAGCAGAAATTGCTTGAACATGTATTGACTGGTCATGCTAGACAGAATATATGGAATCCCGCCACTCTCGAAGAAATTAAAAAATTTGTTGGACTGATGATTTGGATGGATTTAGTACAAACACCGCTTAGGAAATGTTGGTCAACGGATCCTATATACAATTTTCCATTTCCGCGCAGCACAATGTCCCGCAATCGTTTTGAGTTACTGCTATCACACTTGCATTGTGCCAACAATGAAACGATAGTACAAAATAAGAGACTTGGAAAAGTTTTACCGCTTGTAAACATATTGATGGATAATTATCAGAAAGTCTTTTCACCAGGCCAAGATATTGTTGTCGACGAGACAATCGTTCCGTGGAGGGGACGACTAGTATTTCGGCAGTATATTCCAAGAAAGTCACACAAATACGGTGTAAAACTGTTCAAACTGTGCTCTACCGAAGGATACACATTGTCTTCAAAAATATATTCTGGACGAGATACAAGCGGAAAAAGGGAAGTTGGCCTAGCAGATAATGTCTGCACTGAATTTGCAGACAAATTATTGAACGAAGGACGTACTTTATTTGTAGATAATTTTTATACTAATTATGAATTAGCCCTTGAATTTTTAAATTCTAAGACGCATGTAGTGGGAACAGTACGGCACAATAAAAAAAATATGCCAAGTTTTGTAATGTCGCACCCGTTGAAAAGAGGTGAAATGATGGCACGAGAAGATTATAATGGCATTGTAATACTAAAATGGAGAGATGTTCGCGATGTCAGAATCTTATCCACAAAACATCCTCCCATCATGACTCCAAGCTCCGATTCTACATATCGCGGTCGTCCTCCGAAAATGAAACCTTATAAGGGCGTACAATATTAGAAAAACTGGCATCGACAGGAGCGACCAGATGGTGTCATATGCAACAAACATACGAAAAAGCATCAAGTGGTACCGCAAACTAGCATTACATTTACTTTTAGGGACAACGATCGTAAATGCGCATATAGTGTATCAGAGAGCTACACAAAAGAAAATGGAGATAAGAAAATTCCGGGAACTTTTAGTCACAGAATGGTTGTCCTCGAAAAATACTGTCCGACACTAATAGACACAAAAGGAGGAAACAGTCTCACCACTTGGAGATTCGCAAAAATCAGCAGAACAAGCCTGTAAGAAGGATGTGCGTCCTGTGTTACCGAAAGAAGAGGCAAATTCTCGAACGCCAACAAGCAAAGAAAAACATTGAAGAAACGACAACGTATAGTTTCAATTGCCCAAAGTAGCCACAGATTTGCTTGAACTGTTTCAACGAATATCATGCGACGTAGATAATGTAATATTTATAATATCCTAAATATAAATTAATAAAAAGTAGAGTGTAATTTGTATATTTTTGAAATTTTTATGCTGTATATTCTATATTTATACTTCAGTGCTTGTCCCATTAAATTTGTTTTCAAAATGCAACTGAAAATCTTATTTAACTTGAACAAAAAAAAGCGTCACCCATTCGAATACCATGTACGAATTACGAGGCATTGTTTAACACGTTCGGCGCCGCGTAACCCGTACTTGAGTAACGTGGTCCCCACGGAAGCATACCCGTCACCCAGGTACGGGTTACGCGGCGAACGAACGTGTTAAGCGGGTTCGCACTGTACGCGAATAAATGCAGCGACATGGCAGTCTTTGGTGATCAGAAAGAAGTGATAGGAATGCACATATCGATGAAATCGCACAGTATCAAACCGGAAGATGCATAAGCAGCAATAAAGCTGTACAGCGAATGCTTTCATTTCCTGTACATGAACCAAATTCAGGTGTTGTTCACTTTACAGTACATTTGGCAAATGAACTAAGCATGTTCCTTAGGTGACAAACAAGACAATCTCTCTATCTATACAGACAATGGAATAACAAAAAATATTGTATACCCAAAAGCATTGTGAAAACTTTTTTAAAATAAGCATATTAGAAACGTGCAGCTACTGCTTTCTTTTTACTCCATTTAACCAGATTGATCCACAGCAACGCATGGCCAGGTACAACTAGATTATCTAACATTATTCACATATCGAAATATTAAACAGAAATTTCAAGAAAATTACAATCCAGATGACATATTATGCGTACATGAATCATTGGTGCCCTTCCAAACTTGCATAATATTTCTACAATATTTGAAACATAAGCGGCATTAATGCAGAATACAAGTTTTTAAATCATACGGTGATGCAGGATACACTTATTCTTTTAAACTATGCGCAGGCAAAGAAAAAAATAGAGGTAGAAAGAGAAAAACGTATCGTCTGAGATTGTAATGCCTCTCTACAAAGATATATTGAGTAAAAGTCATATTATCTGCATGAGTAATTTCTGTACAAGTGTTGATCAGGCAAAAAAATTAATCACAATAAACACACACTTACTGAGTTTCCTAAAAAAATATCGATGACCAAATTCAGCAGAAGTAGTATCCAAAAAATTAAAACTTGGAAGGTATTCGCGAAAATAAATTAGGTATAACCATGTTAAAACGGATGGGCAAGAGAGATATATTGATGCTTTCGACGAAATATTCAGCAGAAATAACTACTGCACATAAGAAATTCTAGTTGCATGAAAAACCAAAAATAGTTGTGGAATACAATCTAAGAAAATCATCAGGCGACTTATCGGATCAGACGATAGCATGTTATTCATCACTACGTAAAACTTTAAAGTGGTATAGGGAATTAGCAATAGAACTGTTACCAAATAAATGTATGGTAAATGCAATGGTATTATGCAAACAGGTAACTCGCGAAAATATAAAAATTCCCGATTTCAGAATAAAAGTCGCGAAGTATTTAACAGAATGTTGTGATCATGAAGTTAAGGTTTACATTTCTCCACCTAAAAGCTTGCTGATAAAACCACGTCATGAATTAAAAGCAATGCCGGGAACAGCTTGAACAGTGTAACGATTTTACAAAATATGTTAGCAAAAAAATTCAAAGCTAGGAAAGATAATTGCAAAAAACTGTAGAAAAAAGGTTGTGACATATTGTAAAGACTGTACTGGTTCACCCTTTCTTTGTTTGGGATGCTCCAATAAAACATATCATAATGAGCGTACATGACAAATCTTATACTTCATGTATAAATAAAGCTATTAGATATTTTATACTGCATTGATTTATTCACACCATTATATTGCGTCCCTGGGTATTTATTCAAATTATGTATTTCGACAAATCTGGGCGCACCAGTCACTGGTCTCCCCTGTGACAAACAACATGTTAAAATAGGGGAAAGACAATTAAAATGTATATCAAAGTCTGCAAATGTAGGAAATGATTAATGTGGGCGTATGGTGAGATCATCAAAAAAAATATCTAAAGAAGAGAAAAAGAATGCTTAGAACCATATTGAAAATTTTCCAAATTTCACTTCCATTAGACCAGATCTCATAACCCTAATAGAAAATATCTACATCTTGATCTGACTCTAAAAAAAAGGTAAAAATAATATGAAAGCCACTAAAGAGTGGACTTACAGAAAAATATTTAAAAACAATTTTGATTTACATTTCCACCAACAGCGCAAAAATACATGCCGAAAACGCCAGCTAGTAAACATTAAAATTAAAGCATCAGATGATGATGAATGCATCTTGAAACATCTTAAAAATCTAAAAAATAAAAGACATATTATAACTTACAGTTACACGTGGTGCAGGATAAAGTACGAACATTAATGGAGCTTTAACGTGCCTAAAAATTTTCCAAGATGTTGAACATGATGTGGAAATCATAGACCATAAATTCTAAATATCAGAATATTCGTTTTTACCAAATAATAGAAATTTTTGAGTCATAGAATATCATTGAAAAAAACGCAATTTACAAAATAAAAAAGGTTTCTTAAGATTATTATAATGTTATTAAAAAGTGCCGGAAAAGGAATAACTTTATTCTAAAGGCTATGGAGAGGGGAGGGATGGCCGGCAAAGTGGAAGGAAGGATTTGTCATACCAATAAAGAAGAAGGGGGCAAGAAAGGTGGTAGAAGACTATAAAAGGTAACGGTTTTGCCGACGTTATATAGAATATCTCAAGAGGTTTTGGCAGAAAGGCTGAGGTAAGAAGCAGAGGGAAAGGTAGTTATCCTAGAAAGCCAGGAAAGTTTCAAGAAAGGGAGCAAGACAATCAATAACATTTACTTCTTCTCGGATGATAGAAGAAATATGGATCATGCCTTTGGTCTGGTTTGTAGGCATCGTGATATTCATTGTAAATTATCATTCCGTTACAATATCGGAGTTCATTGTGGAGCAAAAGCCAAACAGATTATAGGACATATAATACATGGCACATAATGCTTGTCCAACTAATCTGTAGGAAAGATTATCTTTTTGCTTGCCAACATTATGACTCTTCCCTCTTCGCATTAACATGATCAATGAGGATGTCATGTTTTGCACACAAAAACTAAAGTACTTATCTTTAGCCTACAATTTTAAACATAAATTATAAAACACAGAGATAAAAGACATTCATGCCCTCATGAAACGCGTAAAAAAGGAACTAATGAATCTCAAATTTGACATGGTAAATTTGACAGTATTTACATATTCCCAACTTAATTGCACACCACTTTCTACTCATGCAAATACGGAAAAGTGCTAGGAGTAAAGTTATTACCAACTCTAGATTTATCAAAAAATTTAATTATAATTTACACATCAAATATAATGACTCTATATATGTAGATGAACAGTAAAAATGATGTCATTCCAAACCACATATAGAGGTATTTGACAACAACAATAATCAGAATTAGATTAGCACCCACACCTCCTTCGCTCCCGACTTAGTGAAAAATTCCACAGATAGTAATTATATCAATTTACCCACCCATGTACGTGTACAAAAACTCATGGTTGAAATGCATTCTTTCCAAGCCACAAACAAAACTTGATTGCGTATCGCTGTTAAAACGAACATTCCATTACTCCGTGTTATAAAGTCGGAAAACACACTTCATGCGGAGGCACATTTTTCCACTCAGGCTGCTCAGAGCAAACTAGCAACCGGTTGCATTGAAAGAGCAGATCCTTCATCACATTTCCCGACCCGTTTTAACCCGCTGTGATGGATAGTCGCGTCACATTAAAAGCATGCGCATTACTTTCATAATGGACCATGTAAGTCCCCGTACAGTAACATGCTTTTCGCAGAAAAAGTTGTCCCACAAAGATGACACATTCCTTACTCGAAAAAGACTACACACCCGCACATTACGATGACATTTATGTTCTAAATTATCTAATAAACAGACAGCTTGGAAAACAAAATGGGAAGCTAATAGTGTTCGTAGTAAATTTGAAAATGGCATTTGAAATTTTTCAATTTTCGGACACACAGGAAACGATATTCATAAAAAAAATAACAGTCAATTTTACGTCTGAAATGTAGATTTTGTTTATGCATTTCTCTAATACCTCTGAAATATTGTTTTTGTTGTGACACCCCGCTTATGTGTTCCTACATTTATTCTCGTTTTATAAATTTCGTATTATTAAAAAATTATGGAACATGTCTTGCCAAATACAGAACTATCGCGTATTATTCTTCGAAGCTTTTCCTGAACTGCTACCAAATAAAACAATTTGTTATTCTTAGTTATTCTTTTGTGACAATAATGTGATTTTTTTACAATAACGTAACTTTTTAACAGTAAACTTCTAAAAATGGTCCATGATTGAATAGAATGTGATGATGAATTGCGTATACATAGTTTGTCAAATTATTCCTCTGAGAACAAGTTTATTGATGATGATCCTGGTGAAGACAAAGTTATACAACATCCTAAAACTTTTTTGCAACAAGCAGTTTCAAGCAGTTTTTATTCAAGCCTGAATTCGGATAATTCTGATTGTGAAGAAGAATGGTCGCCAGTGAATAATTCAACATTCTTGCACAAGTTTTTAGGTTGAGCAAGAATAAATACAGGAAATGTTCCAGATAGTGTAGTGGATGCTGTAGCTTTATTTATTCATAATGATTCTTCTTTATATTACTTGTACAAGTGTCAAATAGATATTGTTGTTCAAAGTCGATAAATTTTAAACTCCCAAAAAAAACCTTTGAATGGAATGACATTGCAATAAGATGAGATGAAATTGTTGCGGTTTATTCTTATTATGGGAAAAGTACATAAGGACCAAAGAGGAGAATATTGTAATTCTGTACACGCATCTGTCTATAGAAATGCCAATTATTCCAAAAACAATGACAAATGAGAAATGTTGTCAATTGTGAAAGACTTCATACTCCAATAAAAATAAAGACCTAGATGGATCAGATAGGCTGTAAAAGTCACACTACTATTGAATTACTTTCTTTTTATGCTTATAAATGTTTACAAGCCTTGGAAGACATTATTCTTCAGAGTTTACAATGCAGGTAAGATTATAAAATTCAAAATTCCCGTTTGCATGGTGCGTGAAAGTAATATAGGCTGCAGATGTAATTTCGAAATATATTGTGCTGCAAAAAACTTGTTGTTAAACCATTTCCCTGAAAAGGGGAGAAATGTGCTACAGAAGAGAAACAGATATTTAATACAAGTGTAGCAATTAAAGAAAACAGTGCCTTTAATGTCTCCAATACATTTATCTAAGATAAAAGAGAGCGACAATCTTGGTATAAACACCACAGAAAAAATAATAAAACCTAATGATCTGCTTGATTACGATTGGTACAGCAAAGGTGTTAAGCGGGCTAACCAATATATCTTTTTTTTTTTTAATTTATTTTCAGCACCAACTGTCAAGGTCATTTGGTCTAGGACCATCTGTTTAAGGTGGATTGCACACCACCAGAAGTCCAGTAAAAATATCACATGGAAAAACCACTGGACATGTTGAGCAGGATTCGAACTCAGTTCTACGGTGTGGAAGTCCGAGCTTCTATCCACTATACAATCATAGCTATATAACTCAAAGTTAGAGGTCAGAATGGACAGAGAGAAAAGGAGAGCATACTTTAAAAAAAAAAATGGTGTGAGAGTGTAGCAACCGCAGATTAAATGTGGTTTTCTTAGTAATAATAAAATGTCTTTATATTAAAAAGATTCTTGACCAACACATGCTTCAATTCCATCTAATAAACTATCATTCTCAATACAATTTATACATCACCATCTGTATAATGAAAATAAGTCTGTATTTAAACTTACAGCTATTGCAGACTTCTAAATATAATAAGTATCTGGTTGCGATAGTATACAAATACAGCAAATACGTGGTACAGAAGGCTACAAATGAAATAAAGACCGTTTCAGTACAAATTCTTATCAGCGAGTTTATGTTACATTACATGTATATGCAATTGAGGAATGACATTTAGAAGAAATTATTTCATAGCATGTTAAACACCTTAAAATTGTAAAAGATGCACCTTGCACCAAAAATAAATCGGGCACATTAATAGTATAACATTATTATAGATACATTAAATAGAAATAATTATTACAAGCACCTAATAATTTATTTGTTGTATCTTTTTAAAAAATCATTCTGTGTTTATTCGACCCAAGTACTCTTATACTTCGATATTGACGAATTAGAACCAACGACAAATGGATTAAGCAAGTTGAAAAAGAAGAAATAACGGTGATATATTTTATACCAGAGATATATATACGCAATGAAATAGAATATATTAACACGTTTGAATGTTTAATAACATTAAATAATTTAATAGAAAAAGAATCTTGCATTCTCATTCCTATCAAAAAAAAATTAGATAATTATATATGTTAAATAAAATAACTTTCAGCTATATAGGTAACAAAATTACATTTTTTAGTATCTCGAAACCAATTCCAAAATATCAAGGCGAAGATGAGATTACAAGATCTCATTTTAACATTAAAATTATTTCACACGTTACATTAATAATAAGCAATGGCATTAGGACAAATGTGTCCATTTTGAATAGTTTCGTTGTAATATCTCAGTCCATCTATCCACTCATCATGCAAAGTAATCTATAATAGAAAAACTTATTCATTTTTTTCAACCACGGCAAATCTAAACAATTATACCCATCGCGAAAGCATCTGATTTTTTTAATATGATTTTAATCATTCCCTTATTCGAGCTGTGTGCCCGAGCTGTAAGCAACTGTCGAAAATCATGACGCACGCAACAAACCACAGGAGATTACAAGAAAAAAATTATATTCATTTCATTTTTCGAAAAACAAAAGATAGTTCTGATCACACAATGAAACTTGAATATTGTATCATGAATAGTTGTACTTTGATAATGAATTTGAATATTGAACTTGAATAGTTTGGTTAAAATTTTGTGTGCATGTGTAAAAACAATTAATGACTAGAAAATGATTATATTAAATAATTAAATTGATAACACCAAATTATCATATATTCAGAACAGAACAATTAATGATATTGTAAAGAAAAAATTTTGAAGATACAAATATAAATTACAAGTAAATAAATGAAATTACAATATAGATTTTTATCAAGCTTTTGTCTCACAAATATATATTCTTAGGAAGTGGGCAATCATTCCTATGGTAAAAATATCGAATTTTAATAAATGTCCTTTGTTCGATTCAAGAGGCTCACTAATGTACATGAATCCAACGTTTCGATCCATAAATTAGATCCTTATCAATCTGTGGATTTACAATAAATGGATAAAACTTCTGGATAAAAGTATTTCTAACTATACATTTAGAAAAAGAAACTAACGTTCGAATATTTCAGTATTCGTATTAGAGTAAAAATGTATCTATGTTACGTGTTTGTATATTGACCTTTATTCTGAATCCTTATATGTCATTATGTGGTCTTGTGAGATAGAATAACCGTTGGATATAACTTTGTACATTAAATTTTCTAATTATATACATTCTTTCTTTAGCAGAACATACATTAATAGACGTAAAACCATAATTAAAAATTAGAACATATTTATATAAGTAAATTTCATAACTAATATAATATAATATATGGTTAATTAATATAATGTATAGCTTACCAGTACACAGGACAGCGATTAATTAAACTTTTGAACAAAACTAAATGGTTGGATGGCAAATCAAGCAAATTTGAATTATTTATTCTTCTGAACTTATCCTACCACGCCAGGACCGCGTGTGTTCACATAGAGCGTAGCCGTTAAACTGAGCACACAATACAACTGAAATGATCTTAGTTAAGGTAAGCAATCATAGGTGTCTCCGGCGAAAACAATGTAGAATTGACAAGGGTATATAAATTATGTTAAATATAATTTTAGTTACAAGGTCAAACAAATAGTCTTTCCCAGAGTAAAACTTTGTTATACATACATGACAATAATTTTTTGTATAAAAAAAACTCTTTAAATACAAAAACCAACGTTTCAGTTCTGGATGTCAGCCCTTATCAAGGTAAACTGCGATTATGAAAATTTCCTAAAAAGATATAACAAAACAAAGCAATGAGGCGTTAATAATATTACTATATAATATTTTTATTACAGAGATAATAGCGAAGAGATACATACATCTGATTGCAATTTGGCAGGTCATGAATCACAATATAAAAATTACTTGCTGTGTGGATGGACTGTATATCACTACTAAATATTCCAAATTCTTACTAACCCTTTGCGCTCCTATGTCGAGTGTCGCTCGACAATGTATTTTTCTCAACCGATCATTCGCGACTTTCAACACTTGAATGTAATAAATCCCCGGCCCTCTTGTTTGTCTCTTCCAAACATTCCATCGGTGGTAGGACGTATACTTTGCAATAGAAATCGAACATAAATTCGAATCTGGGTTCCTGTTCACGAAAGAAATAAAACTCTTTGGAGCGCAAAGGGTTAATAGGTATCAAATAAGGTGTTGTATGTTTAAAGTTTCACCCGTGACTAACTGTCACAGAAAACAGTTGTAAAAACTGAGTATGTATATGTAGATAAAAACTGGGAACAGTTATGTGCAAATGCTTAATAATCTAAGATTTCCGTTTCAAATTTTGTAATAAGCCATAATGCTGTATATAATAATAATAATAATAATAATAATAATAATAATAATAAGTAAATATTGTAATAAGTTGAAATACCGAAGTCTAGACTTTTTTTCAAAGTGTGTACATTCGTGCAATATTAACACTTTAACGACCACACGTCTATGCAGTCAAACGTCACCAGGGGCCGGCAGTATTTTTGAAGAATTAATTTAAAAGAACTTTACTAAAGTCACGAAAAAGATAACAAAAAACAACAACAATTTAACAACAAATTTAATATTTCTCCTTTGTATGATAATTATTAAAGTATTTACGTACATGTAATGGTATTTTATATATCTTACACATAAAATATGTAGGTTTTCTAATTTTATTTGCATAGCAAACATGGCAATCCCTTCGTACACCCTTTTTTATTGATGATATTTGAACTAATCGATGTTTTATTCCTCCAGTTAATCTTTCGACTGGATTGGAACGAACGACGCGAGATGTAGTAGGATCACCATCATTAGTTTTAATCCGTGCAGTTCCTAATTTAAGTAAAAAATCGTGAAAATTTAATTTCCAAATATGCTCCTTGTTCAAATGTCGATATATACAGAACTAGTTAAATATGGCACAATTTATTAAATACAAAGAATCTTTCTTGGTCCACTTTTTTGTATTTCTATAAATGGGGTAATAACTCAAGTACTGGTCCGCCCGGTCGACCCCTTTCATATACCAGTTGTAGTCAATAATGCATTTTGGCTTGAAGATTGCATTAATATTTTGATTCTTTTTCCCGGTATCACAAATATCTGCATTATGAATAGTTGATATCATTCTAATGCCTCCTTTTTTATTAGTTTTATATAGCTGCAGCAATATTTCACCCTGACGAGAAAATATGATTTCCATCACTTTTAATTTAGCTTTTTTTAAGAATACTGGTAAACTTCGATGTACCCTAATTGCTCCGCATAGCCTAATTTTATATAAAATTTATTTTTTTGCCAAATTTACACTATTATATAAATTGTCCATATATACGAGATACCACTTATTGAAGTAGTTTTTTAACAAATCTATTACAGTTTTCTATATTTTTTCCATACCGGAATATAATTTGAAGCCGAATATGTAACCAGTAACAGAATCACACGCCATTCTGATAAGTAAACCGTATTTAGTTATTTTTTTTTTTTAATTCATTTTTCGGCACCGACTGTTAAGGTCATTTGGCCTAGGACCTACTGTTTAAGAAGGGTTCCGAACCACCAGAGCTACGGTATACATATCACATAGAAAAACCAGAGGTGATGGGCGGGATTCGAACCCGGGTCTGCCGCGTAGCAGTCTGAGCCTCTATCCACTACACCACCGTAGCTCCTATTTAGTTATTTTAGTTGGACTGTATATTTTGAAATTGAGTCATCCGCGCCACGGTACCATGCCCTCATCGATGGATATATTCTGTCCTCGAGAAAAGTTTCCTTCAAATTTTTTGGAAAAGTAATCGAGAAGATATTGCACTTTGTACAACCTGTCAGTGTTTGGAGGCATTTTTTCGTTGTCAGAAATATGTAAATATGTCAGGAATTCTCGAAACCTATTGCGGCTCATGGTTTTTCAAAAAATTGATGTTTCAATAATGGGGTTAATAGATCAATAGTCGCGTATTCTTGCCTTTCTAATTAACCCCATAATTATTGCTAATCCAACAAATTTTTTTAGTTGAGATATCGTAACATCAAGTCACATTCCGCATTTTTTCCCTCTTTCAAATTACCTGTAATTCTGTGCATGATATTTATTCGTTTCTACCACGAAGAACTTTAGAAGATCATCTCCGAAGAAATAATTTATAATGTTTTCAACTGGATCACAGTGGCTGACGCTGACACGTGGTTCCGTGGCACCTTCGAAAAATTCATGTTCACGTGGTCTATCAATGTTAGACCAATCAATTGTATCCTCCTCGTTTTCCTCTCCGTCACTGCTGTTTGGTATACGAAGTCGACAGAGCTTTCTTCTTGGGGGCGGGAAAGGATTCTCCTGTTCTTTTTCTTCCTCATTGCTACTAGGTATACGAAGTACACAGCGATTTTTTCTTGGTGGCGGCAAAGGATCCTCATCGCTTTCTTCATCATCACTGCTGCTTGATATTCGTACACGGTGATTTCTTCTCAGTTATGGGAAAGAATCTTCCTCTTCCCCTCTCTCAATATTTTGTCCACAATTACTATCGCTGCCTTCACTGTCCTCGGCATCACTGGGAACGTCAGAAAAATAACCTGCGCGTTCTTCTTCAAACACTTCGTCTTCCATTCTGAACGAGGTTTCGAGGGGTTGTGTGAGGTTTCCGGCAGTTGATAAATGCAAAAGTTCCGATTCAATTTGTTGAAATTCAATTAAAATATCAGATAAATTATCCGTACAATCGTTTTGTATAAGCATACTTTTTCCTTTGTAGAATGATCGTCGAAATATCTGCATCAAACTTGCCAAAATAAAACTTGCTAATATTGTGGTATTGTACTTATTGTTGTCATATTGTATTTATTGTTACTTATTGTTGCTTCAACAAAACACAAGTGAGTCTATCGCTGTGCAGCAGCTTTGCACAAAACACCAACGCCATGGCAATATTCGTTACAGAAACACAAAACCTATTTCAACATTTTGAAATAGAAAACGCGCGCGACACTAGCGCTTATACGGTAGCTTAGCGTACTACGCCAACGTAGAGCGCCGACATTTGCTCCATAATTTACGAGGTACAGACAGACCCATGAATTTGTTCCTCGACCCCTCAAGAGGGGCAAGGAGAAACTGGAATACGATCGTGGCGGTGTCAGGCGGCTGGGGCCAATCGGTCCAGATTTATGGACTCTGTGATCGACACGCGCGCAATTTACAAACTGCGGAGAAATGGATAATTATGGTTTTTACAATACACATTGACATATTTAATTGTATTAAAGTATAATTACAAGTACGCGCGCTATTTACAAATTGCGCAGGAATGTATAATTACGATTGTTACAATATACATTGACATACTGAATTGTATTATTCATTGAATCGTGGAAATACAACATTATACAGCCTAATCTAACTTATTGCTAATCCAAGAAGGCGGGAAAAGAACGAAATATCTTTTAAAATTGGAAAAATACCCTTCAAGGAGAAACTTTTGCATCAGAATTATTACAGATAATGATTTCGCAATATTAATTGATTGACTAATTGTTCAAATGTAAAATAAACACTTTGTCCCCCTTGAGGGGTCGGGAAACAAATTGAACATTAAACCTTTACGGTCGACGACTTTTTCGGCCGGGCGATGTGGCAAGTCGAAGCGAATATCGCGAATATCGCGAATGTCTCAGGCGTCTTACAGGTACAATAAAATGATCTTATATATAAATTATCTTATAAACACTTTTTATTTTGACAGTATATCTATATTTACACATTTAAGAATATAATTTTGCAAACCTAATTGTCGCCTCTTACTTGCCATTCGACCTGCCGCACGAAACGCCGTGGCAACCAAGAGCCGCTTTCCGGCCGCAAAGAGTTAATTTTTTCGGCGATCGCTGAAGGGGTGCAAGGAGAAGATGGAATGCGACCGTGACGGTGTCAGGCAGCTAGGACTAATTGGCCCAGATTTACAGACTCTAGATCTATCTCTAGATTTATAGATTCAGAACAAATTAATGGGTCTGTCTGTACACCACAGTTTCCTCCTTTAAGATAAATAATTAAAAAATCTTTTCTATCTTTGCGACATAATCATGTATACAACCCTTAAACCGTTTGTTTGTCAGTTAGTAGTGATATATCTAATTATAAATATTCCTATCGAATCGTGGCCCACTCTATTTACTTCTTATATCAAAACTCCAAATTTCTTTAACTCTTTGACTGCAACGCCGAAATCACATGTTTTGCTCAAGACGCCAGGAGAATATTTTTATTATTCAATGCATATAATCATAAAATAATAATAAATTGGTGATATAAGACAATATTCTTACCCAATGGAGCTTTTATTTTATTGGTGGTCATGGATAAAAAATTCGCATTCATTATTTCGTCGTAAGAGAAACGTGTCGAATATATTGTTAAAACTTACACAAGATATTAATAACCAGCATTTGTTTATTTCTATATATCGTAGTAAGATATGCGCGCACTTCTAACTACAATTATATGATTAGAAAACAGCATTTACGATTATTTTCTGAAATGCGTTTATAATAATATTTGTAGAGTACCCCTCAAAGATATGAATGCAAATACTAAATATATTTCGAGTGCATCCGATAAGTCAGACTCTTCTCAAAATGAAATACCTAAAGATGAAATATCCCACATATCGGCCATAATAAGGCAGCACCGAATTAAATCGGGATGAATCCATTATACCAAGGATGAAACGGGTTGAAAAGACTCTTCTCAAAATGAAATACCTAAAGATGAAATATCCCACATATCGGCCATAATAAGGCAGCACCGAATTAAATCGGGATGAATCCATTATACCAAGGATGAAACGGGTTGAAAATGAAAATCGACATAGTAATAATAGACTATATATAACATACAACATCGGTGTAATAAATATCGGGTTTAAGAGCCCAATCCTGAAGCTGGCTACCGAGGAATCACTTGAGGTTGGTCACAGATAGAAAAGAACAACGTGGTCGGGACGATCGCTATCTTCAAGGAGGAGGCAAATGTAATACCGACTGAGGATGCCGCGTTATGCCCGTAGAGGGACGGTTGTCAACGGGGTTGTTGACAACAGAAGACTCGAGTTGGTATTGTACTGTAATTATTGTTCCCTGTTACGTTATGGAGTCATTAGCAAGCACCCCTCGGCGCAACAATATATTTAATTGCATTATTCATCAAGCAAATACAATATTACGGAACCTAATATAAGTTATTATCAGTATAAGGAGATACAAAAGGAAGGTGTTAGCTTTAAAAATTTTTAAAATGTTTTTTGCATCTAAGTTGTTTCGTATGTTTTTGTAACATCAATTGCTTCATCAATTGTTTAAACAAAATAGCTTTTGTCTGTGTAAAGTTATTATTCAAAATGTATGACATTGTATTGCGAATTTTTGTTACACCTATGCGAATCAATTGAATAAAGATTAAATCAAGGAGTTGCTCGATGTGGATGGTACACCAATGATTAATCTCCTTTTTTCAGAACTATAATGCACTTTTTTCCAGAGCTGTGCAACGATTCTTTTCAGTGTTATAGAACGGTTTTTCCCAGTACCACAATTTATTTTACATTGAAACAATCGGTCCATCAATTAATGTTATAAAATCTTTATACAAAACAATTCAGATGTAAAAGTCTCTTCTTGAAGGACTTTTTTTCAATTTTTAAACCTAGGACCCATCTTTTCTCTCTCATACTGACAATAAATTATATTTGGTTTCGTAATATTTTAATCGTCTGTTTTTATGAACAATGCAACTAAATATATCACTATTTATTACACTGACAATGATTATAAGTTTAGCGCAGTTTATAAATCATATGCATGTCAATCGTAAAGTGAATAAATCAGGACCAGCTGGTCCCTCTCACCTGACACCTCTATGGTCGTACTTCAGTTTTTCCTTACTCCCATTCATGGTTCATGGAACAAGTTAATGAATCAGTGTAGATATGGATATATTTAGTCGCATTATCATAGAAACAGGCCTCCGTCGTGACATGAAAATTAAAATTACCCCTTTGATGAAAAAAGTTGCTCACCCTTGATTTAAATGAAGTGTGAATTAATGAGTCATTGGTACCATTTCAAACATGCTTAAAGTTTGGATAATTTTCATATACAAACATCATAAATATGAAACAAAATATTTAAACTGCGTTTGGGCCAAGGGTATACATACCAAGTTAAAATATATTCTAGAAAAAACTAATGCATTAGGCGTAACACCCACAAGTTTGTTAAATATATGTAACAATATACTCCATAGAGGACATATGATGTACACTGATATTTGATATACCACTATAAATTTAGCCAAAAAATTAATTGATTGCAACAGCTATATACTAAACCCATATAGTAGGAATTCTAAGAAGTAATGTGGATTTGTCAGATCAAATGACAGCATATTCCACACTACACAGAAGAAAACTCAAACGGTATAAAAAATTAATTTTAGAATTATTGAAGGCATGATCATTCATCGATTACCGATAACCTAGGAAAATAATTGATCGATATAAATGACAATCGACCTGTGCTTGCCCCGCGCACTCGAAGGTCTGAGCGTGTACCGAGAAGTACCCCGCATGTTGTATCGAGTCATAACGCCATATAGTGTATATAATATATTGTATTGTTCACTTATTAAAGTATATATTAACATTAGAAGGTTAATAGTGTTGTGAATAATCCATCCTCCAACAATTGGTAGCAGAGCGTGGTTATACAACGTGAAAGAAATAGAATAGATCGAGAAATAGAGTAGATCACGATGGCGGAAAACATGTACGCACAGGCGAACAAAATAGAACCACTGACAGATGACAACTATTACATATGGGCATTAAAGATAGGCACCATATTAAGAAATAGAAAACTTTACAAAGAAATAATAGAAAGCTAACAACCGGAAAATGAAGCAGGTAAAGTCAGAGAAATGTGGGAAAATAAAAATAATGAGGCTTTCGGTGTGATAATATTAACATTATCAAATGAACAAGCAGGACAGTTTATTGGAGAAACAAACGCGAGGAAAGTATGGAAACAATTGGAACACGCTACGCAGGCAACATAGAAGATAGAAAAATAGACATAAGGCTAGCACTTAAGAACATTAAAATGGAAACTAGTGACATGGTAAAGGCATATATTATGCGTGCTAGGGATATTGCATCACGCAGCGCATCTCTCGGGAAAGTAATCTCAACGAGAGAAATCGTGTATCATGTAGTTAGAGGCATACCAAGTAGATTAGAAAGAGTAGGTTGTGTATTATGAGCGCAAAAAGGCCTAACATTAGAAGAAGTAGAACAGATTCTTAAAGAGGAGGAGACATGACAATTCAAAAAGGATGAAGGTGCAAGGCAACATATAAGCCACGATGGAAAGGATGAGAGGGCTTATAAGATGACAGGAAACCGGAAGAAGAATAATTTTAGTGGATGTTATATTTGCAGCAAAACCAACCATATAGCAAAACAATGTTATTATAGAAAGGAGAGGCGAAATACCCAGCCAGAAGGACGATATCAGAAAGGGAGATATGCCGGTGGAGGAGGAGACGGATCCTGTAGACAAATAGCGAATGCAACGATGAGAGATAAAAATGAATATACTTACTGCACATTTAGATATGACAGGCAGGCAGGTGAAAAATATACATGGATGCTAGACTCGGGAGCTACCTCACATATGACACCAAATCAAGAGATAATGGAAGATATTCAACCATATCATACAAAAATACATCTGGCAGAGGACGACAGGTCAATAGAAACAGAAGCGAGAGGAAACGTAAAGGTAACAACATTGACTAAAGAGGGAAATAGAAATATTTGTATTAAAGCTGTGTTGTATGTACCATCGCTACGCGGAAATTTATTATCCATAAGTCAATTACTTAATTCTGGAAACAAAGTAATTTTCAGTAACAACAAAGCCAGAATACTTACGGAATAACAAATTAATTGGAGAAGCAGAAGAGCAGGATGGGATATATATAATACGCACCATAGCTAGAGATGAACATTGTCGAAGAGTGACCAAAGACCCACTGGAACAAACCCAATATTGTCGCAGGGATAAATTACTGTGGTACAAATGTATGAGGCATATTTGCGAAGAATATTTAGACATCATGCAACGTCAGGATATAATGAGAGATCTTAATTTTTCTAAGGAGAAATTAAAGACATGCGAAGCATGTGTTATGGGAAAAATTGCACATCACCCTGTAACCTTTCTACTGGATATAGTAGAAGTTACAATTATACCGACCGGACCATAAGTAGATTGAGGCCGTGTGCCACATGGCGTCACGGAAGTCTCAGTCGAGGTACCGATCTTGGACTGGGTCCGGCGATCGGGCGGCACTCACATTCGGGACATTTAAAGGTACAAGCGTAATTAAATTAGTGCAGAATTCTCCTTTAGGTAAAATACTTCGTAAGACTAGCACCAATTGCGGGTAAATCACGCTCCATGACCACAGGGGTAAAATCTACCTCGTTGTAACAATTTGGGGACTTATCTAAAGAACTGGTGATCTTGACCTACAAGGAGGAACCGTGAACGAACTAAAAGTCGTATTTGCCAGCCGACCGACCTGAGTCCGCCCCTTTATACATAAATTTATGTGCGTGCGTGCGTGATTGCGTGCGTGTGTGTGTGAAATAGATTAAGCAGTTAATAAGCTTATAAGAAATCCCGGCACGTTGCCTCATGCTCATAGATATTACGATTAAATATATCACTATAGAAAAAAGGAACGTCTGAGGTAGCGTATGCAACCTTTCCTTCTCTAGCCGGTGCCCACCTAGTTAAATAAAAAAAATAAATATAAAGACGAAAGGAAAGGACAGGTTTCAACCCTCACAAAATATTAAGTGAACGGATTTCCAAAACTCCATTAGAACTTCTCATATTGAAGTATGTAGACCGTTACCCACAAAATCACTAGGCGGCGATAGATATATACAAGTTATTGTAGATGATTATAGTCATTATACATGTGTCTATTTCATGGAAAACAAAACAGAGGTCTTTAAACATTTTGTTGAATATATGCGTAGATATGAAAATGAAATTGATGGAAGGTTGAAAAAGGTACAAAGTGATAATGGCACAGAATTCGTAAATAAAGAGTTAGAATGTCTATTTAAACATAAAGGTATATCACATCAAAGAACCATAGCTTACAATGCACAAAGCAATGGAGTTGTGGAGAGAACAAATCGAATATTATTGGATAAAGCCAGAACATTACTTATAGAGTCAAAATTACCTATGAGATTTTGGGGAAAAGCAGTTGCTACTGCTGTATATTTAAAGAATATTACATTAGCAAAAGGGAGAAACAATAAAACCCGGTTAGAGTTATGGGCAGGTAGAAAGCCCCCACAGTATCTTACCTGAAAATATTTGGTTGCATAGCATATTATTATATACCAATAGCATACAGGAATAAATTACAACCAAGAGCAAAGAAAGGAATTTTTACTGGATATTCTCAGGAAACTAGAGGCTATAGGATATACGATCCGGAGGATAAGAAAATACGTGTTGTAAAGACAACAAAATTTGATGAAAACTTCAAAGGATCAGCATTATTAGATACCAGATACGAGAGTATGGATAATGACGTCACCTTACTGTATGGAACTGAGCAAGAAGAGGACGAATCAAAGGAAGATCCTATAGTTACAGCAAAAGAAATGAATGACATAGGAGACACAGAAGAGATTAATGATGGAAGAGAATACGTAAAACAAAGACGAGAAGACGTGGTCAGACGAAGAGGCAGAAGGCTGGGAGTAACCAAAGAAGACATAGAAAATACGAAGAAAGTAGAAGTCCAAATAAGAGAAGAAAGATTGCGTGAACAAGGAGTTAGAAGATCGGAAAGAATAGAAAATAAGAAGCAACAAGCAAATACAGCAAAACACGTGTTAATACCCACGAATTTTACACAAGCATCAAATTCTGCAGAGGCTGAGGAATAGCATAAGGCGATGGAAAGAGAGACAAGTGCAATGGATCGTCATAAGATTTGGAAAATTGTACCAAGAAACCAGAACATGAAAATAATGAAAAGCAAGTGGATTTATGACTTAAAAGATACGAAAGACAGTAACATAGAGAGATATAAAGCCAGATTAGTTGCTGTGGGAAACTCACTAATAGTAGGATGGGACGATGTAGAATCATTTTCACCAGTGATTAAATTAGAATCATTTAGAGTTTTGATGGCCATAGAAAGTGTTGAGAAGAGGTGCATCAAGCAATATGACGTACGAACTGCATATTTATATGCAAATTTAAATAAAGCTGTATACATGGAGCAACCAGAGGGTTTCATAACCCGAAATAAGGAAGACTACGTATGCAAACTAGAGAAGAGCATTTATGGATTACCACACTTGGGACGACATTGGAACGAAGAGTTTAATACAACGCTAAACGAAATAGGATTAGAAAATATACCAAAAGATCCGTGTGTATACAAATTTGCAAAAGGTAAACAATTAGTAATTATCGGAATCTACGTGGATGATTGCATAGTCATAAGGACAGAAGAAAATATTATCGATAAATTGATTTCAAAACTACGATGTAAATTCGACGTAAAAGAGATACGAGGGAAATTGAAGTTCTTGAACATTGGAATAGAAGAGACAGTGAATGGAATCTATTTATTTCAAGAGGATTATATAGATAAAATACTAAATAAATTTGGCCTGGAAGAGTGCAACCCCTCAAGAACACCTGCAGCATATCAGCAAAATCTTAATGAATACGAGGACTCACAGGCAGTGGATAAAACTCATTATCAAGAACTCATCGGAAACATAATGCATCTTGCAGTCGGGACTAAACTGGATATCTCATTCACGGTATCATATCTCTCACAATACTGTAAAGATCCAAGGAAGATTCGTTTAGAAGCAGTCAAACGAGTCTATTGTTATTTGAAGGGGACAAAAGAGTTAGTTTTCAAATTTGACAGACAAGAGTTAGAAATACAGGCAAGTACAGATGCAAGTCGGAACAGTACAGCGGATGCCAAGTCTTATAGCGGATACATTGTGAAAATGGGAAACAACTCAATATGTTGGAAAAGTCAGAAGCAAAGCCTAGCTGCTATGTCTACTCGTGAAGCAGAACTTATCGCTATATGTGAAGGAGCAAGAGAAGTCATTTGGTTACGCAACTTGTTAAACAGTTTGAACGTTGTGGAACAGAATGGAAGAACTATTACATTGTATACAGACAGCAAGGCAGCTATCGATCGGACCCACAAGAAGAACGTGACAAATAAAACAAAACACATTAACAGAATATATTATTTTATTCGGGAGGAAATCAAAAATAAGGTGCTGGAGCTCAAACACATTTCTACTGACGAAATGATGCCAGATATCTTAACCAAGGCATTACCAGCAGAGAAACATTTATTGTGTACTAACAGTTTTAAGTTACAGGTCGTATAAGGAGAAAGGAGAAGATAACGCGATGTTTAACGATCTATTACAGAGAATCCGCGTAATCGAAAAAAAGAACGGGCGGTACGAGAAACATATACAGCAATTAGAATCGAAGCAGAGACAATATGAATCGCGTATTCGGCAGTTAGAATCATATCTAATGAAACAAATAGAAGTTTGCAAGAAAATGCGGGAGGATATTTTAATACGTAAAGCGCCACGCCGGTCCCTAGGGACCGGCGCTAGACTTTCCGTTCAGGCCTCGCCGGTCGCTACGAACCGACGGTAGACTTTCCACCTTGAGTAGTTTTGAGACTAACGTGAGAATAGATGGACACATTTTCCCTTTGCGTGTCCACGTAGTGCCGGATGCGTATCTCCGTCGAGATCTTTTGATCGGGTCTGGCCTGTTGGAGAACGCACGAATCTTACTTGACAGGTCCCTAGGGACGGGCGCTAGATATTCCGTTCAGGTCCCGCTGGTCCCTACTGACCGGCAATAGACTTTTCGTTCTTCTATCGCAGCACGTGTGTCAGTCTTTGCGTACTTGTGAGACTGAACATTTAAATTATGCGATATCGGTTTTTGTTTGGTCAATGCTTCAAGGAAAAGAATATAATATTTAAAAACATTAAAGTAATTTATTAAAACAAGATAAGCAAAGGTGAGGTTTCCGTGTACATTGGTTACAAAAGGTTATTACTTTTGGCGTTACATTTTTATCTAGCTTTGGTCCTAATATTCGTGCATTCTTATTATAGCATTCGGTGCAGTATCTTCTAATTTTGTGCGCACTGTTTTGGTTCTTTTCCAAATTGTCTACATTCTGGCTCGTCTATCGGCGAGAGGCTCGGCAGGGCTCACTTGACGGCTAACTGTGGCTTGAACGGAACGGCACAGAAATTCGGCCTGGTGCTTAACGTGTTAACAATCAAGGAGAAATTTAGGAAAACAACCGCGGAAATAAAAAACAAGACGAATCTCTGACAGTCATCGCCTGATTCACCGTACGCACTCATACGACAAGTTCATCGTACTCGCGGACAAGAACGACCCGCGTATAATTTGTCGAATTCTACTGTCGAGAACGTTCCCGTAACCGCCTGGCCATTTTTGGTAAAACGAAAATTACCCACATTCGATGGCTCGTTAACTGAACGCCCAACAAAGTCCTTGTGGGAGTTGGAACGATTTATTAACACTATTTCTATCAAGAGGTGTCAAAAGACACCTTTTAAATTTTAACTTAACATTATTCTCTAAGTTCAATCATTTCTGCACAATTAATTTTTTGACTTTTTGTAGAACAGTTGTTAAATTAATTCAGTGATATCATTGTCCTCCAGCTCATCTTGGATCTAAAAATATGCACATGGTATACCTATTTCTACCATGAGGTGTCTTTTAACACCTTAAGGATTTCATAACAGTCTAATTTTAAACCGTTTTACATATAAATATCAACATTATTTTGCAGCATCATATCAATTGTAATTTGACTAGGGAATCCCGATTTCAGTTATAACGGAAGATGCTTTGATATTTGCTGACTTTTCGCCATATTTTATTTTACTGTAGATCATTGCAGTGACTTGTTCTACGTGTTTTGTTTTCCAATTCTGGTAGTGAATTTGAAAAATATATTGTTGAAATTGGCATATCTAAGTGCCGAATTTCAGGACAGGAGTGATTGCAAAAAATAAATAACATAAATAAAGAATGCTCTGAAATTGATGAAAGCTTACAATCTGAAAGTGAAGATGAGTTGAATGATTCTTTTTAAAGTGACCACGAATTTGATAGCGATTATGTAAACTATTCGTCAAGCACTAATGAAGAGGAAAATAATTTGAATGTAAGTAGGGGACGCAAAAGAATGAGATTGTTGACGGATTCTGAAGACGATAGTGAAGAAAGCAATGAACGGCAAAATATTGGAATTGTTCTTCATTGAACAGTTTGGAAAAAGGTCAAAACAAGTTCCTTTCCTAGCAGACTACCTCTTCATACCATTTTCAAAGATATATGGGGTTCAACTGGACATGCCAAACGATATATTATGATGGGTAAAGCAAGCACCGCATTTGATTTAGTATTTGACAATAATATCATGGAATACATTATAAAATGTACGGAAATGGAAGCACAAAGGGTTCTAGGACAAAAATGGAGTTTACTTCGAGATAAATTAGAGGCATTTATAGGTATTTTATATGTACGCGGTGCATATGAACAAAAAAAATGTAATGCATCGTTTTTATGGAATAAAAAATGAAATACTTCATTTTTTTCGAATGTCATGAGTCAAAATTGCTTCATGGAAATTCTACGATTTTTGCGTTTTGATAATAAAAATAAGCGGAGCAAACGTTTGGGGAAGGATAAATTTGCTTTAGTATCAAGAGTATGGAAAGCATTCATTGAATACAGTCAAAACTGTTAGAAGCCAGCCACAAATATCAAACTGGATGAACAGCTTTTCCCAACGAAAGCTAAGTGTAGGTTCACTCAGTGCATGCCGAATAAGCCCGATAAATTTGGTATAAAATTTTGGGTAGCGTTTGATGTGAAAAGTAAATACGTTCTGCATGGACTTCTGTACTTAGGGAAAGATGAAATGAGACTGTTATCAATTTCATTGGCTGAGTCTGTTGTTTTGAAGCTGGTTGAACCTTTTACTGGCTGCGGCAGAAACATTATCACCGACAATTTTTTCACAAGTTCTTCCCTGACAACAAAGCTTTTACAAAAAAAACTTCTTTAGTCAGAATTATCCATAAAAATAAGAAACATCTGCAAAAACCTGCAAAATTACAAAAGGATGAAATGGAACGCTTTACAACGCAGTTTTATTTCGAATGATTGTACTCTAACAAGCTATAGAAGCAAACCGAACAAAAATGTACTTGTGCTAAGTTAAAGACATAAATCTATAACAGTGGAAAAAAAACAATAAACGTCTACCAGAAACCATTAAATTTTATAATAGCACAAAATGTGGGGTCGATATGACCGACCAAATGATGAAAAAGAATAGTGTGAAATGTAAATGCCGTAGGTAGCATATGCATATATTTTGCAACATCCTCGATTTAGTCGGCATAAATATATGGGTGTTGTACAAAGAAACGATAGGTGAAAAAATTTTGCGCTAATATTTTTTTATTCCAGTTAGTTATTAGACATTCCTTTTCAAAATCTTGCATCCTTTGATATACATTGATATTTTTTATCAAGTATTTTTCTAGTGTAAATTTCTCTAAGATTTTTTGGAGATTTTGGTGCGCATAATTTTGTTGTTGGTTTGTGAGTTTTCCTAATAATTTAGTTACAGCGTCTTCTGTAGTTTCAGTGTGCTTGTTCTCTAATGTTTCTTTGTCCACTTTTAAATAATACTGATTAAACATCAGATTTTCTTCTTTACCCAGGTAGATTTTCTTCAAATCTTTTACAAGAGTTATCCATACTCCTCTCTTTTGGTATCTTGTTTTTAGCGTATTCTTTATTTTGTCATAAGTTTTTGTTTTTTCAAGAGTTGCGTGTCAATTCATTGCTTGATATTATGCTGGCATTATAAAGTTTCTATCCTCTTTCGTTCCAATAGAGATTAGGGCACTTATATTGGTTTTTGCCATCCTCTGCTGCATTCACACTAATGTCGAATCTAAGTTTATTCATAGTCTTATATATTTTTTTAACAGTAATGTTGTTTTATAATGTTAATTATTTCTCACATCATTCAGGTAGAAACGAAATAATGACATCTCTGAGTTTCTCCTGTAAAAAGAGATTTTTGGATTTTATTGTTTATATTTTATTTACAACTATTTGCAAGGCTTACCTGTAAAAAGAGAAACGACAGTAAGTGACACTTATTCGCTAAGTCTTTTCCCTAATTACAATGTACATTTTCTAATTTCAATGTACGTTGCACGTATCTATAATGATGCCTTAGCTTTTCTCTCCTCCTTTCCCTCTCTCGTGTAAGTTAACGCCTGCTTTGCCTAGGCGCCGTGAGTGCGTGGAATAATTTAAAAGGAAGTGCTACGTATTTTCTTTACATGCATTCAAACGTAAAGGTGTTAAAAGACACCTTTTGGTCAAAATAGGTATTTACAAAATTGTGGTAGCAATATTGTTAAAGTAGCTCAAATTCCGCAGAACGAAATACAGGTAATTATTGATCAAACCTTCAACGGCATAGCAAGCGAATGGCGGGATCTCGTGTCAGACCAACTCATGACGTGGATTGATTTTGTGAAAAGCTTCCTCCCACGATTCTGGGGCTCATCCATACAGAGAAAGATTACCTACTTAGAATCGGGCATTTATCGTGAGGATATAGGCCCCGCTAGAGTAACGTACGCTATGCGTCTGATAGCAAACGCACGAGATTTAGTATTTACACAGTGCGATGATGAAATTGTACAGGCATTAGCTAAACACTTCTCGCAGGCAATCAATAACGCGGTAATAGAGCAGAATATTACCACAATCGAGGCATTTTTGGCATTGTTAGATCGATGGGACCATAATGGCGGCACTAACCGGTCGTTCTATAGAAATAACGAATGTAATCCGCAGATCGTACAGGAAAATCGGAAAAGGCAATAGCCGTACGAGAGCCAACGGTCCGTATCGTCGAGAACACTCTACGCTCCGCTTCCTCGGTAAAATCCCTCATCCTTTGATAATTCCGCGACAAAATCACAAATCTGGCAACAGAATTATGAAATACGCGATAATTATTCTCAACACCAGTTTCCTACGCGGCGAGATAATTCAACACCGGCTGTCTGCGTTGCTGAAATCATAGAAGACGAAGAGCCGGATTACCCTTGAATTGAACCCGGGGAACGAAATAAGGGACTGTAACCGTACGGACGGTCTCATACACTCGGGCGGTCCGCTTGTGGCAAACCGAATCCCCTCATCGACGAAATCTCGTGCGCATGCGTCGAGATCCCTCCTAGATCTACCGATCAAAGGAGGTCGATGCAACGAACGAGAGTGCCACTCAGTGATGCCAGGACGTGGGATTTTTTCCCACGTAACAGCGTTTGTGCGCATGCGCATGCTGACGTCACAGCTCGACGGCGATTGTTTCCATGGACGTATCTATGTGCAACAGTAGATACGTGTAAGGGGCCCTAATTTCTACCGTATTTCAATTGTCACGGGGGTCTAATAATACTCCATATTTGAGTAAAGTATATACGTTACTGAGAATTCGGTAGGGCGCAAGAGTGGGAAAAATCCCACGTCCTGGCATCACTGGTGCCACTCTGCATCTGATGGTTAAATCCGAAGGACGTTTTGAGAAGCATAGGGCATACAGGCCAATTCCCCCTTCACGCGATCGTTCTGATACTAAACGATGTAGAGTACACATAAGCACAATCACTCACTGAAATTGCTATCAAAAAAGGGTATTGCTTGTATTCGGGCGCGATAATCCCGAATACGAAATAATAGTTATTGATTTTATATTCCGCGACGACAAGTAAATCGACATCTGCCGGAACGGGGAAAGGTTAGTGGTACTGGGCCATACGGTTCTACTCAAACCTGACAATCCTTGCTAGCCCACACGGCGCGTCTGAGACGACCTAGCTCGCTAAAGTGCCCTACTTGTCTTAGATTTGGCGTTTCCGCTGTGCCTGGCAAAGTGCGTTCAGGTGGTGTAGCGCCTGACCGGCTCTGGGTGGTGCGGGTTCGCGGTACGGCCTTGTGACCCGATCATTTCGCGGAGAATTCGCCCAGCTCACTATGGTGCCTGCCGATTCTCCTAGCGAGTTTATGTATCGCCGAACAACGGCCATCGTCAGCGACCGGACATACTGATTCTAACCCCGTCCCGGAGGGTACGCGAGCAATCCCTGGTGCGTATTCGGACGTCGTGGGAATGCTCGATCCTCGGATTGCCGAACCCGCGCACGTTGGCCGGATATATTCCAGGAGGCTGACCCTGGGCCTTACTTTCCTCCCCCCGCAAGTGCTGCCGGAAAGATACGGTTGCCAGTTTGGTCAGCTCAGGTCGCGTACACGAGCTGGACAGTGCTGAGCTGAAGTCGTTTTCCGGAAGTTGAAAAACTCGCAGGGCTCTCGTACCCCTGTGAGTTGTCCTAAGCTTCTTCGAGCGACCCACGCATTACGCCTGCCGTTTGTCGCTCCTGTTTTCAAGGGGACGCCAGAAGGCACGCGACAAAGGCACTTCTCACTCGTTTCATTGCGTAGGAAAGCCAATGACAAACCCATAGCCTTGACCGCGAGAAGACGCATCGACAGATCTAAATTTAGCCACCAGAGGGAGAGTCAAGCGGGGGGATCATACCTATAAGGTCACGCGAATTCTGTAAACACTACGCATTGCGTTTATTTCTCGAACTGCAGCTCTAGAGTCGTAAAAGGCGAGATCACGTCATAAGTGATTCACCGATCCGCGTACGCGTTATTAATATTTGTTTCAACGTAACATTAGTACTTCGTCGCTCACGGAGCACGAAGTCGATCGCGACCCCGATAATATACGCATCCCATCAAGGATCTTGCGTTTAATACAATCACGAAGCATTTTGATTTCACAATTTATTTTATGAATCAACGATTGGTTATTACTTAAAATTGAGGCGTGTCATCATTTGTATCCCATACCAAGGCTACCACTGTCATCTGAAGCTCGGAGCCCCGAGCGCATTAATATAAATAAACATATAAACAAATCGTCCGGCTGGTTGCCTTCGACAAGATCCGACGGACAGTTACCGGACTTCCAAAGGACGAACAATGCAAATTCGCTGCTAAAGCTCAAGAAGTCGCCTATGAAGAAAGAAGGGGACAAGAAAACGAATTTTGGATGTTAACACTCTTTCCAAATCTCCACGACGAACATACATCCCCGGAAAAAACGAGCGGAGCTCCAATCACTCTCGCTTAAAGTCCGCAGATTCCGAGTCGCAGCCCTCATTGACATTGGAAGTACAATGATGACACTTTCCGAGGCTCGGTTTCGAGATCATCAAAACGATCTCAAGAACTTACCTACTCTCTCTTTCCCGGGTACATATGTGATTGACGTGACGGGAGCTAAATCGCACCGATTAAAAAAGCAAGTCCTTGTGGAGATATGTTTCGGCAATCTCAGTGCGAAGGCACCGGTACTCATTGTTACCGGCCTCGTCCATCCTCTCATAATCGGGATAGATGTTTTTTGAGTCATTAAATCGAAAATTAATTTGAAAGAAAATACTCTGGGCATCAAGAAAGGGGAAGAATCCGTGAAATTGGACTTTCAAACCTCCGACGAAGTATTTAGTGGTCCACAAAATTTAATTCGTGCAGTGAGGTGGAACGCATACCAATCAACGGACACGGATCAAGTTAATGCCCGCAAGTTAATAGGCACTAAAATTGATGTATATGACCTTCAAGAACGTCAAAAGGAAATTTTGGGAAACGTACTGAGTCCATTGCCGGAAGTATGGAGTGAATACCCAGAGAGGGTAAAGTGCTATTCACACCGGCTAAAAGTACGCGAGGAAACACTTTTAGTGCATTGAAATTATCCAATTCCACTCAAATACCTTGACACGGCAAATCAAGAAATCGAAAAAATGCTGCAGTATAATATTGTGGGATGCGTGATACGTATGCAAGCAAGCGAATACGTGTGAGTGTGCGTGTGCGGATGTGTATGCGTGTAGCGCTCAGAAATCCTGAGAGAGAAGAGCCTTGCAGTTTTGGGAACGAAGGCTGAACTGACCCTTCTGCGGCGGATCCGACGGGTAATTGTATGAAGAACGACACAAAGCTAAGTCCAGACCGCGAAAAGAATGAGCGCGGTGTTGCGAACAGCATAGCCAGTGACGTAGAACACATGCGTTGCGAGGTAGATCTAGCTCAATGAGAAAAGGCACTTGCATTGCAGAAATTGGAACTGGCAAAGCAGCAAATAGAGTTAAAGACAATGGTGCATCAATTAAGCGCCAAGAGAAGTGTGCCAGAACAGTGAGTCGAGCTGAAACCATCAGCTTAGCAGAGGGCTGCGGTGAGTATGAGCGCTGTTGCCAAATTATTGAGCAGTTTTGACAGGAGTGAAAGCGATTACATGATCTGGGAGCAGCAAGTGCGAGCGTTCAGGACGACGTATGGGTTGACCGACGATTTGATGGGGTTGCTGATCGGGTCAAGGTTAAGAGTTAGCGCACTGGCGTGTTTACGTTCGAAGGCAGAGCACATTTCCCTGACGTCAGGTGAGTTCCTGAGTGGTCTGAGAGGTGTTTTCTATCGACCAGAGAACATGTTGGTCGCAAGACATAAACAGCAAGAGCGCGTGTAGAAAAAGGAGGAATCATTTATCGAATACGTGCATAAAAAAATAATTTTAGAAAACCGAGTGCCGGTGAGCGACGCAGAGATCGTTGAATATATCGTCGAAGGAATTCCAGATTTGACGTTAAGAGATCTCCCGTGGGCGCAGAGGATAAAGACAATGAAGAACCTCCTCGAATCGTTTCAAAGGATAACGTCGCTCGGCAGGGCCTGCCAAACAACGCGATGAGGAGGACAAGGACGGAGAGACCCGCGAGAGAAGGGATCGACGAAAGAACAGAGCGGCAATGTTTTTCACTGCAGCGATCGCGACCATTGAGGTGTAGATTGCCCCTCGAAAGACAAAGATCCGAAGTGCTTTGCGTGTAGGCAATTCGGGTACAGGGCGGCTGAATGCAATAAGAGCGGTCCCGAGAAGCGAGTGGATGTGTATGAAACGTCGACCGTACGAGACAATAAAATATACAAATCCGTAACTGTTGGAGGTGAGGTGGTGACGGCACTCTTAGACGTAGGTAGCGATTTGCATCTGGTGGGGGAGTATGCGAATGTAAGGGGCTGAGCTTAGATACGTTTTCCACCTTGAGTAGTTTTGAGACTAACGTGAGAATAGATGGACACATTTTCCCTTTGCGTGTCCACGTAGTACCGGATGCGTATCTCCGTCGAGATCTTTTGATCGGGTCTGGCTTCTTGGAGGACGCGCGAATCTTACTTGACAGGTCCCTAAGGACCGGCGCCAGATATTCCGTTCAGGTCTCGCTGGTCCCTACTGACCGGCTTTTCGTTCGTCTATCGCGGCGCGTGTGTCGGTCGTTGCGTACTTGGGAGACTGGGCATTTAAATTATGCGATATCTGTTTCTGTTTGGTAAATGCCTCAAGAAAAAGAATATAATACTTAAAAACATTAATGTAATTTATTAAACCAAGATAAGCAAAGGTGAGGTTTCTGTGTACATTGGTTACAAAAGGTTACATTACTTTTGGCGTTGCATTTTTAGCTGTCTTTGGTCCTAATATTCGTGCATTCTGATTATAACATTCGCTGCAGTATCTTATAATTTTGTACGCACTGCCTTCCTTTTTTCCCAAATTATCTATATTCTTTTTTTTTTACGTGGGGGAAATCTTCATAGACTTTTCGGCTCCCTGGGGGGAGAGCCGGGGGCGTGTCGGATTCTTATCGACTAAAACCCTCACGGCGGCCATCCTATGCGCAATTTGGGGGGGCACCGGTAATTACAAGCAACACATCACGGTGCCCTCCGCGCTGCAGCCCCGTAGGGCCACCCATACGTGGGAGGGTCTTGAGGACCCCCCAAATCGCCAAAAGACCTAATTTGACCGTCCCTTCCAGAGAGTTGCGTGCAATGGCAACCCGAGCCCCCACTCGAGCCGCCTGCAACCCCCAGTGGTACCACTGGTGCAATGGGAGGCTTATCATACTAATGAGCTCTCCCTCAGGAGTACCACTTCAAAAGTTTATTAGGCCGGGGGCGACAGGGAGCGCCTGCGCCCCCTGCCCCTCCGACCCGCCGCTCAACGTGCAGGACCCGCGCGCTCGCGGATACGCCCCGCGGCCTCCTTCCGAAGCATTACCCACCCGAAGAAGGAGGCCACGGCACGCCAGGACCTCTCGTTGCTCAGCATCGCGCGGACGATGGCCGGCAGCGAGAGCTCCTCCCCTATTTCTTCTCGCAGGACGTGGCGCTCGCTCTGCCACGCTGGGCAAATCTCCAGCGTGTGCTGCGCCGTGTTCCGCTCATCGGGGCAGTGGTGGCACTGCGTCGTCCTCTCCTTCCCTAACCGACACAAGTACTCACTGAAGCAGCCATGCCCGGCGAGCACCTGCGTCAGCCGGTAGGTCAGCCGGCCCCAGGTCCTGCCTAGCCACTTTTCGAGACTGGGCAGGACAGCGCGCTGTCCCGCGTTGGCGAGTTCGGAGAGGCGTCTCTGCCACTCCGAAACAGCGCGCTCCCGGGCTTGACGCCTCGCGGTCGCCTCGTCGATCGCCGGTTCTGGCGGGGCATCACCGGCCTGACGGAGGGATGAGGAGTCAGAGTATCTCTCCGCCATCTCCCCCGCCAGGAGTTCCATGGGGAGCTGCCCTGCGAGAACCATCGCCGCCGCGTAGGATGTCGTGCGGTACGCATGCGCGATCCTGATGGCCATTTGCCTTTCAATCCGGCGCAGCCATTCCTGGCTGCGTCGGCTGACCATCAGGTCGCGCGACCACACTGGGGCCCCGTACAGGGCCACGGACCGCACGACCTCCGCATAAAGGCGGCGGACCCTCTCCTCAGGCCCCCCAAGGTTTGGAAGGAGGCGGCCTAGCCAGCCAGCAAATTGTCTATACTCTGGCTCGCCTGACGGCTAACTGTGGCTTGAACGGAACGCAACAGAAATTCGGCGTGGCGCTTAACGTGTTAATTGTTCCATAGGTCCTTCCCGACCTCCGATTCCAAACCCGAACTCAAGTTCTAGCCGCTCTGATGGATGGATGACCTCCGAGGTATCTGCCCCCCCCCCTCCCCCCAGAGTAAGTAGACCCACCCCGCTAAGGATGCACCGGCGGGGTGGTATTCGAGATCTTCCCCACGAGAAATGACACTGGATGACTACCTTTATACCACCTGGCACAGATATGGATCACAATATTATACTAATTGACACTGACTGCACGAAACAGCCAGACCGGCTCGAGGAAGGTGTGGTCCCGACCATCCTCGGGTCGTCAATCTACGACGGGCCAACCGAGAAGGAGAGAGCTGAACACCTCCTGAAGAGGAAGGCGATGGGTCCTGCATCGCGAAGCGCAGGCCCGATTACCGCGCAGTTCTTGGCGAGAGGCAACAAGAGGAGCAGGAGTACCCCTACTGCACCTTTGGGGAGAATACCTGGAAGAGAGGGTGACTCCAGCTCGGGGGATAGCTATAGGATTCCCGGCGGTATGACGGGTATGAGAAGAAAGATTCTGAGATCCGCCTCTTCGGACGAAACCTACTTTCCTCCCGGAGAGGAAGAGGGAAGGAACTAAGGCGCATCCTCCGCGAGGATGGTGCTCGACCGCGAGCAGGTTGGGAACCCTCTCGACGCAGGGATGAAAGGGACGAGCAGCAGCCTCCCGATACGCTCGAGGTTTCCACCTCGGGCCGCACCGCACCTGCGGACGTCGAGGACACTGCCGATGCGGAGATCCTCGGTCGGATTCTCCGCGAGGTTCGGAGGGCGGACGAGCAGCGTCGGGCAAACAAAAGTATGGGAGGGAAACGAAGCGGCCGCACGAGATGGAGCCTAGACTACATTCGGTGGGCCGCGAAGACGCTCCGGAAGAGGGCGGACAGTAGAGACGACCCGTCGGACTTGGAGCAGCGCACGGCGATTCTGGCGGTCCGCTTGGACGCCACTTAGGAGCGAGAGGAGTGCCAGGGGTGTGAAATGAACGAGGCGCGTGCGAGTATCAATCAGGTGAAACAGACCATTTCCTCGCTGGATAGGAAGCTTAGTGCGATGGAGAGGGCTCCTCGCAGTAGGAGATCAGCACAGTCAGTTCAGCGGGCCGGTCTTAGCTTAATTGCGCGATCTGGCTAGACGGCCCCGAGGGGGGTACACATTCCCCTCCTGACTGGTGGGCCTGGCCGTCCTGATCCTGGGTCGGATCCGCGTTAGGACGCGGTTCTCGCCCAACTGAAAATCATGGTGGAGGTGGTTGAACAGCTGGCCCGGGAAAAATGTGGCGAGCGACCTGACAGTAAGGTGGTGTCGGGCTGGATACGAGACGACCACTCCCGCCCCCTGTCATCACGAACCACGGCATTGTGGCCGCGGCGGGACCAGAGTCCGCGGACGATGCGGCAGGACCTCCGCGAGTGCGACCGTCGCTCATGGAGCAGGGATGGACCCCTGCAAGGGACAAGCGTCGATATCCAGGGCATTAGGATCGAGAGCGTAAGAATAAAGAGTGGTGGTGAGAATAGTGAGCGAGGTCAGTAGTAAAGCATGCGTATAACTTTGTAATCCGGAGAGAGACTCATGTCCTTCACGACCTCCCCTTCGTGGTGCATCACCTTGTCGTGGTGAGGGGGCTTGCGCGTCTCGATGATCCTTGGGGCTATGCCGGCTGGAGCGAAAACTCCTGGTAGGTACCACATCCAAGGTGAGAGGCCTGACTAAAAATGCACCACCCCCAGGGGTCTAACAGCCTGCCTGCTAGGCACAGGTTTGGCGAACCCGGAGTTCCCGAGCTGGGGACGGACGAGCGCCATCCATCTCCTAATACCGGAAGCTTCTAAGCCGCTTCAACAACCACCGCAAGGCGTGGCGGTGGTACGTTGCGGCCGGTGGGGACCGGAGGGCTTGGCTTTCCTGCCTGGCCCGCGAGGAGAAAACCTCTATAAAAAAACCCTCAATCCTAAGGTATGGTGCGCGCCGAAGAGATGTTTGGCCGGAGAGTGAGTCCGGTTGCGAGCAACCAACTTCTGGGAACCTGCCGACTCCCAGTCACATAAGACTTACCTGGGCACGGCGGCTCTGCTCAGGCGGACTGCTATTTCCGACCATTCTCGTGGGAATAACATGGCAGATAATTCAAAACAAACAACTATCATAACATATAGTATGACGGAGAAGGAGACGGAGACGATGAAAGTTGAAGATATGGTTCTTGCTGCGTCCAGATATCGACGTAGTAGTGTTGCTAGCATATTTAGTGTGAACAAGCTTGCTGAAACCACTAGCGTAAGAAAGAGGGAAAAAAAAGAAGAGGAGGAAGCTTCAGACAACACATCGCCTATAGCAAAACTACAAGACCACGCTGCAGTGCTAGAAAGAGAGATCACAAGTCTTTGCTTAAGTCCGGTAAAGAAAGTGTAGAAGGATGTTGCATCGTCAATCCTAGCGAGCTTTGATGAAATGGTGGACATTGTAAATGCACTTAGTGTAGAGAACGCCAGATTAGAGGACAGGCTTTCTGAGCGTGCAGAATCGTCTAGAACAGCTAGCACATCTTACGCGGATCAACTGAAAACGCCCGTACTGAGAATATTCGCCCTGAGGAGAGTGCAAAAACCTATTAAGAAGGCGCAGTCGGTTATCATTATAAAACCGGATGTGGATAAAGGGCTCAAAAGCAGCGACGAGACCAAGGCTGAAATGATAAAACTCTTTGATCCTCAAAAGGAGAAAGTAAAAATTAAAAACGTACGGAAAATCAAGGACAACAGTATAATTGTCGAGACAGCGACAAGCGAAGATCTGGATAAGGTTGTACAAAGTTCTGCTTTGCGCGAAACGGGTTCTTATGTACTTATGTACGATGTTGATAAAGCCTTGACAGAAAAGGAAGTTGTGAGAGCTGTTTATCAGCAGAACAGAGAAATCATAACTGGGCTTAGTCAGGAAGAATTCAGTAAGGGATTCCAACCTAACTTCCGAGTTGGAAAACGAAGAGACAGTTATGTCAATTGGGTTGTAGAGGTAACTCCTGAACTGAGGAATAAAATACGAAGAATTGAACGACTCTATATCCAATAGCAATGCTGTAAAATTCAGGACTTTATCGGAATAAGCAGATGTTACAAATGCCAGGACTACAGGCACATTGCAAAACGCTGCAAACAGAAGGAAATTACATGTGGACACTGCGGTGCGAATGGGCATAAAGCCGCAGACTACGAAAAGAAAAATGAGCACCCTAAGTGTGCACTATATTTAAGGGTAAAAAAGCCAAGTGCTCACTCCATCACGGACAAAAACTGTCCTGCATTTTGCTTCGCTTTAGATAGAATCTTCAACGGCACGGACTATGGCTTATAATACAAACAAACTCAGAATACTGCAGTTAAATACCCGCAGGGCGAAGGTAGTAATAGAGGAACTGAAAGAGGCAGTGCCGAAGCATAAGATCGACGTGCTGTTACTGCAAGAACCATACACCTTCAAGAAAACGGCTGTGGGCTACGGGTATGCCGTAAAAATTATAACGGGAGCAGTGGCAGAGGAAACCCCTTGGGCTGTAATCGCTGTTTGCAACCCTAATTTGATTGTGCTCAAATTAGCGCACCTTTCCAACGCACACTGCGCATGTATTCAGATCCAATGTAGAGAAGAAAGTATTTATCTTATAAGCGCGTACTTTCAACATATGGATGATATTGGGAAACACATTAGACATCTCGAAATAGTCCTACGGTCCTTACGTGACAAAAGAATCCTTCTCGGAATAGATTCTAACGCCAAATTGTCAACATGGTATAGTTTTAAGAGAGACGGGAGAGAAAAGCAAATGGAGAACTTTATTGCACAGAGCGGTCTTTTACTCCTTAACGAAGCTGGCCAACTGAGTACCTACAGTTCCCCAAGTGGGGATTCAAACATTAGCATAACCTTGGTCACTGGAGGGATGCTTAAAACGGTCATGTCATAGACTGTGCAGGATAGTGTTACGTCTAGTGATCATCGGGCAATTATCATTGAATGTTCCATATCTGGATCTGTTGGCAAATGCTCTGGAACACATTGAAGGTACTCTCTCAAACGGGTAAACTGGAGCAAGTATGAAGAGGCTTTATGCACGGAATGGAAAGTAATCAAGGAGATTGTCCCAATCGACCCGGCTACAACTGTAAGACTTGCAAAGGCAATTGAAACAGCGATTATAAACAGCTGTAATAAAGCCATCCCCAGAAAGGGTAGCGGAAAAGTCTATTCGCCCTGGTGGACTGCTGACTTGACACAAAAGAAGAAAGAGGCCAACAGAAGCAGAAGGGCATTTCAACGCGAGAAAGTAGACTCAGCCTGCCGTAAAAGGCTGCAACAAGCCTATCACAGAATGCGCAATATTTACTATCAAGCCGTTAAGTTGGCTATAGAAAATAGCTGAAGAGATTTCGTAAATATAAAAGGAAACGAAAACCCCTGGGGTATGATATACAGGTTGGAATGTAAAAAGCTGAAGGGGAATCAGGTGCTGAGTGCAGTTAAAACCGATGTTGATAACTACACGATAAATTGGTTGGAGGGTGCCCAATGTATACTAACATCTCTAATTCCAGATGACAATCTGCAGGAATCTGAAGAGCAACAACACTGAAGACATATGCGCCTGCGAATGACGAAATTGATGCTGATTTCACTGAGGCCGAATTATATGGTGTATTCAAGAAGCTAAAAGACGGCAAGGCGCCGGGTCTGGACAACATCGAAGTTGTAGTCTTAAAAAAATCTTACAGCTTGATTTATAAAGAGCTCCTTTCATTATACAACGCATGCCTAAGATGGTGTACATTCCCTAATAGATGGAAACATGGAAATGTAGTTACTGTATTGAAGGGTGCAGGGAAGAATGAGACAGATCCAAAATCTTATATACCGATACGTTTGCTACCAATTTTAGGAAAAAATTTTAGAAAAAATAATTCTTGGAAAACTTGAACCCTATATCGAGGATATAGCCTCACCATACCAATATGGCTTCCGGAAGAACAGGTGCACGGAAGACGCTATTGTGAAACTGCGCGAAATTGTGTGCGAAGAAAATGATAAATATGTCCTAGGTATTTTCTTGGATATAGCCGGAGCATTTGATAATGCGTGGTGGCCCAGCATTCTGCATGCCTTGAGCACAAGGAACTGACCTGCAAACCTCTATAGATTGATACAGAGTTATTTTAAGGACAGAAAAGTATCTATGAAATCGAAAGAATTTTCTGTGAGTAAATCTGTTTACTAAAGGATGTCCGCAAGAATCCGGGGCCCAGCTTTCGGAATCTGATATTTGACAGCAATTTGCGATCTTTGGAGAATGCCGGCGTCCGAATAATTGCCTATGCGGACGACCAAGTATTGCTAATATGTGGTCAATCAAAGGAAAAACTAGAGCAGAAGGGACAGGAGGCTATAAACATAGTAGCAGAATGGTGTAACAGGAACAAAATGACCCTATTGTTGCCAAAATCAGTCATGATATTATTAAAGCGGCGATTTTTAATAACAAGACCCAAAATCATTCATCTGTACGAACAAAACATAAAGATGGTCGACATATTTAAATACCTGGGTGTAACTTTTGATCAATGCTTTGGCGTTCATTCGCATGTTCAGAGTATAAGTAATAAATGCAGAACCGTGTTCTGTGCATTATCTAGAGTAGCGAGAGCTCGATGGGGTTTAGGATGTAGAGCCATGAAAACTATATATACTGGGTTATTTGTTCCAATTATGACGTATGCGGTAGCTGGTTGGGCAGATAGAAGAACACGAAAGACAAGGACGTGGGAAAGAGCTGCTAAAGATACGCACTGATAAAAATTACGAAGGCGTACCGCACTGTATCATGTGACGCACTACCCGTAACTGCGGGAGTCCTGCCGATAGATCTGCTGATACTTAAAAGGACGATGGAGTACAATGTACGCAAAAGAAAAACAGTCAAGATTGAGGATTTTGAGTATAATGCAGAAAAAGATATGGAACCTACTAAAGAACATGTGGCGACCATTATTGAAGAGCGATCGTTCGTCCGCTGCGTTCTCGGAGCCCGGCGATACCGGCGCAGTTTGATAAACAATGTATCGTCCGGCCTGGGATCGAGTTCGTTCCGCGATCAAGGACAAGGGAGTCTTTTCGGTGTATGTACATTAGTCATGTGCTGAACGCGCTCGAAAATGGACCCACTTCATAGCGTGTAAACTTGTTTGTAATATTACATCATTAAACTTTTTGTTATGCACCTTGTTGTGTATTACTGCGGCACGAACATATTAGAACATATAGCCAAAAACGCATCCGAGAAACGAGGTCCAAAATAAATCAGTACGCCATTCAAATATAACAATTTCAATGGAGTGAAAGTTACAAAGAACCAATAACACACTTATACTTTCCAGACGTAAAAGAAAGACTGTGCTCATATTGAATTCCCTTAACCATTACACAACGCAGTTCATAACAGGACACGGAGACTTTAAGAAAAAATTACAACAATTTCCTTTGGTGGAAGATGGTCTCTGCGAATGTGGAGAAGAGAAAACGTCGAGACATCTCTTAGCAGAATGCCAAATATACATGAAAGAGAGAGATAGATTTAGAATGGCAATTATAAGAAAAAGAGGACAATGGCCGCCGATAGAGAAAGACCTTATGAGGAAAGAAAACTTCTTGCCATTCACAAAATTTGCGAAGGACGTAATGGGAAAAGGAGGAACAAATAAGCTGGTACAAGAACAAAGAGAAATGAGCGAAAGTTCAAGAAATATGAGCATGTGAAAAAAAAAATCATTTGGGAATACGGGACTTCATGCCGCTATGACACATCTTGGCCGGATAAAAAATTTAAAATAAAATTAGTAGTAATTATCATGAATGCAAAGGAGATCATAAAATACAGGCACTACTGCCTAAATATCGAGAACAAAGAGGGTCGTTGGTAGAGCGTAAGCTGGGAACAGCGGGGGACGACGGAGGGCCCCTCTTTCTTTTTTTTTGTCCTCCATGAAAATTCTAAGTTGAAATAAAATGTTTTGATATTGAGTTTTTGTCCACTTCGAGATTTACGTTTGAATCTGCTTCTCATCAAACTGACCCTTGGTCATCTCGGTTACACCGATACGCAGTCGATTGCGCCTCAGTCTTTTCGGAGATGATACTTGTATCCTCTCCGATACGCATTCGAGTACGCGTCAGGCAGTCCACAAATATCGTCATGTCCACTATTAAATGAAGAAAACCTTTCCGATTATGAAAAAGAATTTAACGCTGTTTGGTTCCAGATACTTGTATACTCTCCGCTACGTAGTCGAGTGCGCCTCAGGCAGTCCACAAATATCGTAATGTCGACTATTAAATGGAGAGAAACTCTCTTGGGAAAAATGATTATAAAATGTCCGAATCTTACTACTCTAAAGCCTTTTCTAGTAGGGAGGTTGAGAGACTGTCACAAATCGAAGTCCGAATTTGCAATGGAAATCTACGTGTACTGTTCTTTACTATATTTTATTGTTTCTACTGTCGGCCGCGGTCAAAAGTACCCTGTTATATAGGGATAGAGTTCTGCCCCTTCTTAATGGAAAAATGACGATGGCATGATTTGACTCTATACGCGTATCTATCTCATGCATCTTAGATTTCGGTTTTGGTTTGGGGTTCTCAGAATTCGTGGTATTGATGACGAGTTGATGTCTTCGCGGATCTTCTCCCCGTTTCCTGCTATGATTGGGGTACTGTTTCGCGGCTTTCAGTCGCAGCCGCCCGGTGTCGATAACTTAGATTGTTTGGTCTCTCTATCTCCCCTTTCATAAGCGTAGGGACAGTGCACGTAACGCGTCCCTTTTCATAGGCGTAGGGACGGTGCACGTAACAAGTTAAACGTTCAAACTTAATTTGCTCCATTTGTAAAAAGGGAATTCACGCGCTTTGTATAGCAAACTATGTGACTTTGTATGCAAACCGTGTGACAGATCATAAGAAATTATTTGTGTTAATTTGACTGAATTATAAGTGCTTATTATTAATTTTTTCACAAAATTAATTCAAACAAATTTATATAAATAAGTGGTATTTTTTAATTTTTGTTGTTGTAAAGCAATACAAGTGAGTTTATTATATGAAAAGTGTTTTACATTTTTTCCCATACACGCGCAATTAGTGCCACAGTTTTGGCATATGTCCGAAAAAATACGTCAGCAGCCAAACGGTTACATTCATAGCAGTGAGTGCGTTGGCTGCTTCATCGACTGCGCTCATCCGGCTTTCTTCCTTGATGTGTGTCACATCCTTGTTGTGACAAATTTTCTAATGTTTGACTCTTCATGTCCACGCTATACCACGCTGTGTCTAGAGCACCGAGTTTTGCGGGCAAGCTTTCTAATATTTTTGCTATCAGGGTAGTGGTTGAAATAGTTTCATCAATATCTGTCAACTGCCGTGCCATATTTTCTATCTTGGCGATGTGCTGAGTCATGTTATCATTTGCCACCATCTTGTAATTGTGGAATTTCGTCATCAGGAATAATTTATTTGATTCACTGTTTTGCTCACGTATAGCACTCAGTAGCTTCCATGTCTCACCCGCCTGCTGCGAGTCAAAGCCGCGAAACAGTACCCCAATCATAGCAGGAAACGGGGAGAAGATCCGCGAACACATTAACTTTTTGACAACATCACAAACTCTGAGAACCCCAAACCAAAACCGAAATCTAAGACGCATGAGATAGATACGCGTATGGAGTCAGACCATGCCAGCGTCATTTTTTTTTTCCATTAGGAAGGGGTAGAACTCTATCTCTATATAACAGGGTACTTTTGACCGCGGCGCAGACTAGAACACGGTAGAGAACAGTACGGATACCTAGATTTCCATTGCGCAAGTTTGATTTGTGACCGTCTCTCAGACTCCCTGCGCGAAAAGACTTAAGAGTAGTAAGATTCAAACGCTTTGTAATCATTTTTCCTAAGAGAGCTTTTCTCCGTCTAGTAGTGGACAGCATGATATTTGTGAACTGCCTGAGGCGCACTCGACTGCGTATCGAAAAGTATACAAGTATTCGGAACTCAACAGCGTTAAATTCTCTTTCATAATCGGAGAGGTTTTCTCCACCTAATAGTGGATATCACGATTTTTTTGGATTGCCTGAGGCGCACTCGACTGCGTATCGGACAATGTACAAGTATCTGAAACCGAACAGATCTGTCCTGACTCAAAGTCATCTCCGAAAAGGCTGAGGCGCACTCCACCGCGTATCGGTGTAACCGAGAGGACCAACGGTCAGTTTGATGAGAAGTAGTTTCAAACGTAAATCTCGAAGTGGACAGAAGCTCAACCTCAAAACATTTTATTTCAACTTAGAATCTTCAATAAAATCTTTTATTTTAAAAGAAGGCTTCACTGCTCTAGAGGATTTTTCCCAACCTCCTATATCCATCCCAGAACCATTCATTGAACATCCTTACGGTGATTTCGTCAATGAACTCACCGAATCCCTCAGAAAATTCGCCCAAGATTAATAAAATCGCCACAGCCCAGGGGAGTGTCGCGTAGGCACGTTTGACCCAAAAACTATTAATCGCGGATAGTCCGCGACATAAATTTGGTGACAGCAGTCACGGATAGACATACCTCAGGTTAGACAAGGAGCTTCAGGAGTTGGATGCTGTCCCATCAAAAATTGACCCCTGCCTATATCTCACTGGACCGATTGAGAGCAAGAGCTACATCGTAGTTTACGTCGACGACATATTGATCATGTCATGCGATTACTCCGAGATTACTAGAATAAAAGATCATCTCAAGAAAGAGTTTGACGTCAAGGACTTAGGCGCCGCCGAATACTGTTTAGGCCTGGAGTTTGGGCGAAGCAAGGGGAAGATTAGTATGAAGCAAAAAGGCTACATACACGACATTCTCGACAGATTCAGCTTAACCGATTGCAAGCCCGTATCGACGCCGCTTGAACCGGGACTCAAATTGGAAAGGAGCGAGTCCATGACAAATGGCGGAGGATTCGAGACTCCATATCATGAATTAATTGGAGCATTAATGTATTTATCAGTGGCGACAAGGCCCGATATATCGTACGTCGTCAGCTATTTGAGCCAATTCAACAGCTGTTATACGAAGGCTCATTGGAGAGCTGCTAAACGAGTAGTTCGGTATCTAAAAGGTACCGACGACGTCGTTTATTTTTGTTCCAGAGAGGCTCCCGCTATGTTCGCAGACGCCGATTGGGGCAACTACAACCTTGATCGCAGATCCTACACCGGGTACGCTTTCATCGTGAGCGGCGGAGCCGTGAGCTGCGAATCTCGGAAGCAACAGACAGTGGCGTTATCGTCAACCGAGGCCGAGTACATGGCCCTGTCGGAAGCAACCAAGGACGCTCTATGCATGGCGATGTTGCTGGGAGGACTTGGATTGGAACAGGACAGAGTGATCATTAAGAATGATAACGTTGGTGCCCAAAGGCTGGGGACGAATCCTGTCTACCATGCATGGTCTAAGCATATAGACATCAGGCATCACTTCGTTCGCGAGGCCGTCAAAGAGGGATTAATATTTATTCAGCATGTTCCGTCTGAGGAGATGACTGCGGACGTTCTCACCAAGGGGTTGCCGAGAGGAGGGCACGAGAATTGCGTCAAACTTCTCGGACTCCGGCCTATTCGCTAGAAGAAACGCGCCGTTCATCGCGATTCGAGGGGAAGTGTTAGAAAAGAGACAGTAGTCATAAGTGTCGACCCGCGATGATGCTCGCTTCGTCCGGTTGCGCCATCTATTTTTTCTTTTGTTCTTGTGCGCGTTCTTAACTAAGAGACAAAGGTGCCCCCCACGTCGAGTTTATATTTATTATATCGGTGCATATTACGGTCGCTATTTTCCCACCAACAAACATGAAATCCTTTATTCAAATAATTCCCTAAATTTAATAATTGTTGGACAACAACATATCTCAATCCATTCTTTTTTATTTCTTCCTTACTTTCGGTTGACTTTGCGGTTCGATAACAAAAAAAATCCTATGCAATACTTTTATAGTATTGCGTGCGTGAAGTTTTGCCTTCGTTTCGTTTAGTAATTGTTTCATAGCCATCGCAACGTTGGCAGGACCAGTGGTCAGGTCCTGAGCCGGATGTAGTCCTTCCCCGCTGGTTCCTTCGGTCGGGTTTGGGTTTGATGAGGGAGTGTCCACTACTACTGCGGTTGGGATGTCTTCCCCTTTTGTGGGTGCATTCCTGACCGCCTCGCTCGGGGTAGGACCCTTCCTCAAGTGCAACAGCAGGTTGGTGACTGAGTTGAATAGGGCCCCCAATAGGTGGAGGGATCATCCGTATACTCGATGCAGGGAATATCCATGTATTGTTATATCGATGATACTTTTTATGATTTTTATTACTATGTATACGCCCAATATTCCTGCGCTTGCTGTGCTGAATATGGTGAATGTTGACCACAGTCGGTCCCACGCATCCTTGACCATGCTTTGTATGGCCGTTTTGTCCATGAGGTTGGCGAGGTTGACTCCTTGGGAGACTACCAAATGTCCCATGGCGCCTCGGGCAACGGTGTTCAAAACTGCCGGTTTTTCAGCGGGGAACATTATGTGCTCTTGAAGTTCGTCCAAGTCGCCCTGTTGGTAGATTCCACTGGTCGCTAATGAGGCCGGGTTGGTATTTTTCCAGGTAGGCTGAGTCATTGGTTTAATGGTGCCGGGTGTTAACGCTCGCGTTGGCGTCGGCGTCAGTCTGTACCACTCTCCGTCAAGTAAAAAGAGGTTGGGAATTATTTCATTGCATGGTACCTGCGTTCCGGTCTGGACCAGGATGTGCGTCCTTGGGGACAGGAAATGCGATGAATTTCCCTTGGAAACGGGCAGTTGGGTGTAGCATTCGGGCGTGTGTCGAACTTTCACCGCGACTGGTATGCATTTTATCAAGTGGACTGCTTCTCCAGCGATAACCGCCATGTAGCCCGGACCCTTCATCAGATGGTAGGCGAATTCGTCGGGAGATTGGGTGGCGATGCTCAGCGAGTTCTTCATTACCTGTTGTTCCAGGTTGCATCGCTGCCGTACTACGTCCCTGTATAATGAGGTTAATTGTAGTCGCAGGTGTTTCTCAACATACACGAATTTGGAATTCATGTACGCCAAAATATCCAGATTTTCAGGGATGATGTGCTTGCGGGTGATGAATGCCTCTCCCTTTCGAGTTTCCACGATGATCAACCTGGGGTATTCAGTTTTGATTAAGGTGTAACCACACAAGGTCTCTTCTCCTTGCCTGGTTAAAGCGAAAGTAATATCTTTAGTTGCCAGAGTGAAAACTAGTTGCCCTTGTTTGAATGTTTCATCCGTCATCTTCTGCGCGTCCCCCTCGTACAAGACATCGTATTCCTGGAATTTGCAGAGGTCGTCTTTTATGGTGTTCCAATAGGTGTAACCACT